>QXTE01000037.1:591895-894127 GCA_003942145.1 Platysternon megacephalum | reverse complement strand
TCTCTCTCTCTCTCTCTCTGTTTTCCTGTCTACCTTAGGTATTAGCCTTTAATCATGTATGTTATGTTGGTTTAGTCCTCCTTGTGTAGTTATCACTATTATTCAATAAATAACTTCTATGGTTAAGTTGGTTGCTTCTCTCTCTCTTGCTGAACTTTACTCGTTTGTGTTTTTAGCTTCCCCCATTCACTCTACAGCAACGCTTCTTTTACCTAAGCTAAAGATCCCTGCAGCGCCCAAAATACGGTGGGGTTTGCTCATCGAGTAGGTTACTGCCAGTACAATTGTGTTGGGGGAGTGGGGATAGGGACGTGCTGAATTTGGGACGCATAAGAGTAACAGCTTGAAAGTGCTGCTTGACCCAGCCCAGGGAGCCCAGAGACATATAAGGGGTCAGCTTGACAGTGCTGATTGACCCGGTCCGCTCAGAATTGCTCTGTTATTGTATGTGTGGGTGTGTGGGTGTTCATCCGGTTCTGGGGTGGGAGTAACCCAGCCCTAGGGACCCTAGGTCCTGCAGGATAGCTCCATTGGGAGGGGACTTGCAGAAGGGAGAAGTAGAGTTCCATATGTAAACACAAGTGACACAAGCAGTACATTGACAGGATTACAGAACCCCCTTCCCCAGAGGAGTAACCCAAATAAATGAGCATACTCCAAAGTAATGGGCACATCTGGTAACACTGCAGCCATTTCATGTTCATTTCACGATACATACACTGTCATCTCTTCCATGGAAATTTCGGTTCTTTCTTGTTGCTGTTCTCCTTAGTCAAAAATAATTCTGGCTTGAAGTATCCATATGCTTTGCTTGTCGATGGAAAAAATATAAAAATACTCGTTCCTAGTTGCTTTTAACTAAGGAATGAGTCATCTAGTTACAATATCAAATGCTCCAGACACCCTTTCCCAAAAAGCATTGCTTAGCATTATAGACTGATCTACTTACTAATGCCCAATTCTGCATTCCTGTAAATAGTCTTTATTCCAGTGGGTGGTTCCATTAATGTTAATGGAACTGATCTCCTGAACAAGGACAACTCAAGGGATGTAAGGATTTGCATCAATGGCCTTGTGAGGACAACAGAATAATGAGGGTTTACAAAAATTGTGAAACAAAGGGGACAATTCAATTCAAACTAGAATAAAACTGTAGCATATTCCTTTTAAGTCAAGCCAAAAGAGAAAGAATCCCTTTTTTCATAAAAAAAAAATTTGAATTTGGAAATTCTTTGACCAGCTCTACTTTCAAAATGCCTGCCAAATTATTGTATTTTTAAAATGCTTGATAACATTTTCTCTGGTTGTAAAACATATGGGCTTACCAAAATGGACAAGCTATTTTAGTTTTCCTAGACCGCAATGTGCTCACAAAAAGACCATCAATGGACCTTGGGGAGGGTGAGCCCTTTAATTGACCAGTTCTGCTTGGAGCATCTGTCTGCCAGTTAACAGTTGCAACAGGCACTCCTGATGCTAACCACTCAAGGAAAAGGAATCACTGTTTAGTGTTCAGGGAATGTCAACTTCTAGTTCTCTGCCCTGCCCAAGGATTAAGCAAAGCTTATCTCATATTGGCCACACTGACTAATCTATTCCTATTATCAGGGCCGGCTCTGGCTTTTTTGCCGCCCCAAGCAAAAAAAAACAAACAAAAAAAACCACAACCAGGGTGCAGGGAGGCTGGAGCGGTGAACCAAAAAAAACCCCCCAAAACCAGGGTGAAAACTTTCAGTGCCACTTACTTGGCGGCTCGCAGCTGCCTCCCCCGGCTGCTCTGGCGAGCCTCTGGGTGGGCAGTGGCTGCACTCTGGCTAGCGGGACTCTCTGCGCTGCAGACATGCCTCGGGCAGTGGAGTGCGCACCCCGGCTAGCAGGGGGAAGAGAGAGAAGGGGGGCAGCCAGGGCTTCCTTCAGCCGGGGCGCTCACCACTCGGCCCCTCCCGCCGTGCCACCTGCCGGGAGGACTCCGCGTCGCTCCCGCCTGCAGGTGAATTGAAAGTTGGCCGTCAGGGAAGGACGCGGGCTGCCGGGCTTACTGCAGACCTGGCACCGGCTGGGGCAGACGGAGCACGCAGCCCGCTCCCAGCAGGGCGCTCCCCTCCCCCGCGCTGCCACCCCCTACAGTGGCGCACTGAAAGTCATCGGCGAACCAAAAAAAAAAAAAAAAGGCAGCCGTGCCACCCTAAGATTGGATGGAATGCTGCCCCTTAGAATCTGCTGCCCCAAGCACGAGCTTGCTCTGCTGGTGCCTGGAACCGGCCCTGCCTATTATTGCCTTTTCTAAATATAGTTCACATTCTGTTTAACATGAAAGGTACATACATTTGCTCTTATATCTTTCAAAAATACAGTAAGTACAACACAGGGGTGGATGAATAGTTTATTGCCTATTTAACCATCCATGAACATTGATGTTTGTCAGAGTTCCAGGCACCCAGGCATGTCAGATTCAGGGTTGTTTAGAACAGATTTGGAATGGCATTGAGTAAAGAAATGCAACACTTCAAAGAAGCATTCATGATTGTCATAAGCATTAGAAATCACAATTGTGCAGAACAAAAGAATAGTTTTTAAATGCCCATAAAAAAGTTGCAAAACAACTGTTTTATTCAGGAACTGATCTCTCAACTGCTGATGAAATATAGGGGTTTGAAAGAATCAGGGAAGATTATGCCACCCTTACTTTGAATATAACCTGACTGAGCCAGAGTAGGAATTCCTTGTTCATGCAAGAAAACATTTACTCAAAAGAAAATTGCCAGTGAATGGGAGTAACTGATCATCCCGAGGAGAAAGAGGTTCACATTTGTGGATTAAGGTGAATGAGTAACTCTGGCCCAGATGCCAGCCCAGAATGAAGTGACTTTGCATTTTCCTTGGCTGTTCTAATAGATCAAGGATGAGCAATATCAGTATAAGTTATTCACGTAGCTGAAGTTGCATAACTTAGATGGATCCCCCCACCCCCAGTGTAGACCAGGGCTAAGATTAGCTGACAGAGATAAAAGCTTGAGATGAGAGATTTACAAAAACTGAATTACCCTAGCCTTATATTCAGTGCTGTGCAACATACACAAGTCATGCACTCCCTTCTCAAATGATTTTACAATCTATGTTAGACAGACAGGTACAGTTTAGGTACCACATACCTACAATAACTGACCAAATAAAGGTTCAATCCAAAAAACTGTATGGATTTTTGAAGAAAAAAAAAAGTTTAGCAGATTTACATGGAAAGCAGCAAAGAATCCTGTGGCACCTTATAGACTAACAGATGTTTTGCAGCATGAGCTTTCGTGGGTGAATACCCACTTCTTCGGATGCAAGAGAAGAAGTGGGTTTTGCATCCGAAGAAGTGGGTATTCACCCACGAAAGCTCATGCTGCAAAACGTCTGTTAGTCTATAAGGTGCCACAGGATTCTTTGCTGCTTTTACAGATCCAGACTAACATGGCTACCCCTCTGATACTTTACATGGAAAGGCAGAAGATGTAACTTATTCTTAAAGAGGTCATTGAACATAGAATGATGAATAATACCAGGAAGAAGGAGACTCTCTCAGATACAAGGGGAAGCAGGAAAGAAGATGCAAAGGATGAAATCTTAGTCCTCCTGAAATCAGTGCTAAAATACCCATTGATTTCAATGGAGCCGGGATTTCACACAAAGACTACGTAGAGATGGAAAACGGCCTGTTAGTGAAGCCTTGGCTCCATCAGAAAGCAAAAGAAACAGTAGGAGGACATAACAGCAGGAACATTTCAGTAACATTTTCATGTTGAGTAACAGAATTCTGGACCCGCTCAGGAAGTGAAAGGAAAATCAGTGGTTCAAAAAAAGGTAACAACTTAGAACATAAGAAAAGCCGTACCGGGTCAGACCAAAGGTCCATCTAGCCCAGTATCTGTCTACCGACAGTGGCCAATGCCAGGTGCCCCAGAGGGAGTGAACCTAACAGGCAATGATCAAGTGATCTCTCTCCTGCCATCCATCTCCATCCTCTGACGAACAGAGGCTAGGGACACCATTCTTACCCATCCTGGCTAATAGCCATTTATGGACTTAGCCACCATGAATTTATCCAGTCCCCTTTTAAACATTGTTATAGTCCTAGCCTTCACAACCTCCTCAGGTAAGGAGTTCCACAAGTTGACTGTGCGCTGCGTGAAGAAGAACTTCCTTTTATTTGTTTTAAACCTGCTGCCTATTAATTTCATTTGGTGACCCCTAGTTCTTGTATTATGGGAATAAGTAAATAACTTTTCCTTATCCACTTTCTCAACATCACTCATGATTTTATATACCTCTATCATGTCCCCCCTTAGTCTTCTCTTTTCCAAGCCGAAGAGTCCCAGCCTCTCTAATCTCTCCTCGTATGGGACCCTCTCTAAACCCCTAATCATTTTAGTTGCCCTTTTCTGAACCTTTTCTAGTGCTAGAATATCCTTTTTGAGGTGAGGAGACCACATCTGTACACAGTATTCGAGATGTGGGCGTACCATGGATTTATATAAGGGCAATAATATATTCTCTGTCTTATTCTCTATCCCCTTTTTAATGATTCCTAACATCCTGTTTGCTTTTTTGACCGCCTCTGCACACTGCGTGGACATCTTTAGAGAACTATCCACAATGACGCCAAGATCTTTTTCCTGACTCGTTGTAGCTAAATTAGCCCCCATCATGTTGTATGTATAGTTGGGGTTATTTTTTCCAATGTGCATTACTTTACATTTATCCACATTAAATTTCATTTGCCATTTTGTTGCCCAATCACTTAGTTTTGTGAGATCTTTTTGAAGTTCTTCACAATCTGCTTTGGTCTTAACTATCTTGAGTAGTTTAGTATCATCTGCAAACTTTGCCACCTCACTGTTTACCCCTTTCTCCAGATCATTTATGAATAAATTGAATAGGATTGGTCCTAGGACTGACCCTTGGGGAACACCACTAGTTACCTCTCTCCATTCTGAGAATTTACCATTAATTCCTACCCTTTGTTCCCTGTCCTTTAACCAGTTCTCAATCCATGAAAGGACCTTCCCTTTTATCCCATGACAGCTTAATTTACGTAGGAGCCTTTGGTGAGGGACCTTGTCAAAGGCTTTCTGGAAATCTAAGTACACTATGTCCACCGGATCCCCCTTGTCCACATGTTTGTTGACCCCTTCAAAGAACTCTAATAGATTAGTAAGACACGATTTCCCTTTACAGAAACCATGTTGACTCTTGCTCAAGAGTTTATGTTTTTCTATGTGTCTGACAATTTTATTCTTTACTATTGTTTCAACTAATTTGCCCGGTACCGACGTTAGACTTACCGGTCTGTAATTGCCGGGATCACCCCTAGAGCCCTTTTTAAATATTGGCGTTACATTAGCTAACTTCCAGTCATTGGGTACCGAAGCCGATTTAAAGGACAGGTTACAAACCTTAGTTAATAGTTCCGCAACTTCACATTTGAGTTCTTTCAGAACTCTTGGGTGAATGCCATCTGGTCCCGGTGACTTGTTAATGTTGAGTTTATCAATTAATTCCAAAACCTCCTCTAGTGACACTTCAATCTGTGACAGTTCCTCAGATTTGTCACCTACAAAAGCCAGCTCAGGTTGGGGAATCTCCCTAACATCCTCAGCCGTGAAGACTGAAGCAAAGAATCCATTTAGTTTCTCCGCAATGACTTTATCATCTTTAAGCGCTCCTTTTGTATTTTGATCATCAAGGGGCCCCACTGGTTGTTTAGCAGGCTTCCTGCTTCTGATGTACTTAAAAAACATTTTGTTATTACCTTTGGAGTTTTTGGCTAGCCGTTCTTCAAACTCCTCTTTGGCTTTTCTTATTACACTCTTGCACTTAAGTTGGCAGTGTTTGTGCTCCTTTCTATTTGCCTCACTAGGATTTGACTTCCACTTTTTAAAGGAAGTCTTTTTATCTCTCACTGCTTCTTTTACATGGTTGTTAAGCCACGGTGGCTCTTTTTTAGTTCTTTTACTGTTTTTCTTAATTTGGGGTATACATTGAAGTTGGGCCTCTATTATGGTGTCTTTAAAAAGGGCCCATGCAACTTGCAGGGATTTCACTTTAGTCACTGTACCTTTTAACTTTTGTCTAACTAACCCCCTCATTTTTGTATAGTTCCCCCTTTTGAAATTAAATGCCACAGTGTTGGGCAGTTGAGGTGTTCTTCCCACCACAGGGATGTTGAATGCTATTGTATTATGGTCACTATTTCCAAGCGGTCCTGCTATAGTTACCTCTTGGACCAGCTCCTGCGCTCCACTCAGGATTAAATCTAGAGTTGCCTCTCCCCTTGTGGGTTCCCGTACCAGCTGCTCCATGAAGCAGTCATTTAAAGTATCGAGAAATTTTATCTCTGCATTTCGTCCTGAAGTAAAATGTTCCCAGTTATATCAAGTTCCCCTTGATATAAGAACTAGGAAAATAAGATTATTCGGTCTTGCAGTTAAGGTGTTGGACTAGGACTCAGTTCCTGGCTTTACCACAATCTTTTTCTTTGACCTTTAGAAAGTCACTTAATCTCCCTATCTCTTATTTGCCCACCTGTAAAACTGAGATAATACTTCCCTTCCCCATGCAAGTTTAAATTTATAAAAATTGGTGAGATGATTACAAGCTACAGTAGTGTATACCATATAAGTAATCCAATAGGACTTTTCAATAGGGGAACCTCTGACGATCAGACTCTATTACTTGATTTCTGTTTTGTTATTTGAAAAATTGAAATATTCCGCTACCATTTTAATTTTTATGAGTCTTCCATTATGCCCTGAAGGTTAACAGACTCATGCTGTGTCAAAGTAATGGGGGAAGTGAATTCCTGAGTCTTCCAACAATAATTTTATTTTCATTTTATTGGCATACAGCCATTTCTTATGTGAATGTGGAGTTCTGATATGGAACACAAAGTCAGCATATTGTTTTAGTCTTGGTATCTGTGTGAGCAGGGAGTGAAGGACATGACATGGGTCAGATTTTAAAGCAGAAAAGGCTTTTTAAAAAAAACAAAAATAAAATAAAATCAAGCATCATCTTTAATTCACTGTTTTAACAGCTCAAACTGTTGATGTGCAAGGTTGGAAACCTCAGCCTATTGGGGGAAAAAATTACCTTCTCAAGAGTTCAGATTTTGTACAAAATACAGCAAGAGGCTGCTGGAAGCAATACATTGCTTTTTGAAGAGTGGGTGGCAGTTTCTCTCTTTGTCTAACAGTATTAGCTTCTGGAAATATCGCGTAACACACATTTATCTGACATTCATGCTACCTTCCCATCCTCCTTAATTATGAAGTGTTAGGAACTATGAACCATTTCCCCCCAGTGTTCAGTTAAACCCATCATTTGTCAGATCCAATGCCCTATATAATCTATGGCATTGAATAACTAAGATCTAAACAGCCTCTGGGGGTGGGTATGGATGTGTGGTGTGCATGCATAGGTGGTAAAGCAAGTTCATCAACTAGTTCACTTAACACATTAAAATGCCTATCACCAGGCTGGCAGGTTCTTCCCAGTATGTTCAGATTTTCCATGTATTTCTTTATCTGCTAGTTATAGGCCTGATCCAAAGCCCATTTAATTCAGTGGGTGATTCCACTAAATTCAGCCAGATTTGGATGAGGCCCTTCTTCCCTGATTGTCCCAATTTCTGTCCTTTATTTTCCATGTTAAAAAGCACATTCTCAGTATCTCAGGCATTTCTGAGTCATCATTATTTTAATTCCCTTCGACAATGGATCTGCCTTTCCCCACCTTTGGCTAGCATTGACTCATTCTGCACTTTTTGCTGCTCCTATTTTTTCCCCTTATAAACATTAAATGAAGTGGAATATTCTTTCAGTACAGGTTTTTTAATCTGAGAATTTTGAGCACTTCCTTGAGAATCAATCCTGTCCATTTCTGATTTCCTGTATTTTTGTTGTTATTGTTGTTGTTCAGAGGAACTGTACACCTTTAAGCCTTAAATAAGGTGGTTTTAGGACACTACGGCCTTCTCTTATATGAGAGATTTTAATAGTTTCTTCTGTCGCATCTTACTTACTAGAGCCAACTCCTGCAGTCCTTGCAATGGAGGTTTTGCATGAGTAACTACTGCAAGATTTGGTCCCATGTTTCCTAATTCCACAAAAGTTGCTTTCCTGAAGTTTATCACAGTACCTTGTATCACAGCAGTCCATGAACCCACTCCTACCTGGTCAGAATTCAAGTAGTATGTATCATTGGTAGTAAGCTTTCTCTTGTTCTTATACTCTTAGTCAGTTCCTCTGTATCAAGAGAGTAGTAATATTTTGGATTGTAAATTGTTTGGTGCAAGAACTGTCATTTAGTATCTGTGCACAGTGGTTAGCACAATGGGGCCTTGGCTTGGTTTAGGATTGTTTATTAGCCAATAGATATTTGAGTAGCCTAAATCCTTTCTCAGCATGTATGGTGTCTTGCAGCTTAGATTAGTTTTGTAGCTAGTTCAAGATTTTGCATTCCCATTTTCCAGTCCTGGAGTCTGTGAAGGATGTTTGTAACTGTGGTTTCATTAAGTATCTGAACCTGCTACCATTGTTGTTAATGGCAAAAGTCCCAAAGATTTTGGTGGTGCAGGACCAGGCTGTAACACTTTAAATTCTACTTTTAAAAAAGTACCATGCTGAATAGAAGATGTATGCAAGGGAAAAAAAAGATCTTAGAGGAAAGTGACTCTTTTTGACAATTTGACAAAGGAAAACGAAACAAACTGAGAAGATGGAAAAACTAATATCATATGCAGCAAATAATCTGAGCATTTGAGAAGGGAGAATTCACTCAGAAGAACAAAAGAGATGAAAAATAGCTCATTCAATATTGCAGAAGGGACAAAGCTCAACAGCAGTCATGTCAACTTTAATAAGAAACTCCCCATACAGTAGTTATCCTACCATAAAGAACTTCTCAGTGAAGGTCTTCAGTGCTTTAAAAAAAAAAAAAAGCCTTGTGCCCTCATCTCTTTATTTACAATTTGGATCTCCATCGTGTTTCTAACCACAGGAATAATGGAAAAAAGGTTGCCTAATTATAATTAGAATGCATATACTACATGCCAGATTCTAAGCTTGTGAATGCAATGTAGTTCCACTAAGGCAGGGATCAACAACCTTTGGTACATGGCCCATCAGGGAAAGCTACTGGCAGGCTGAGACGGTTTGTTTACCTGTAGCGTCCACAGGTTTGGCCGATCGCATCTCCCACTCGCTGCGGTTCGACGTCCCAGGCCAATGGGGGCTGCGGGAAGCGGTGCGGGCTGAGAGATGTGCTGGCCGCCCTTCCCGCAGCCCCCATTGGCCTGGGACGGCGAACCGTGGCCAATGGAAGCGGCGATTGGCCGAACCTGTGGACACTGCAGGTAAACAAACCATCCTGTCACGCCAGTGGCTTTCCCTGATGGACCGCGTGCCAAAGGTTGCCGATCCCTGCACTAAGGTAATCTGAGTTATGCCAATTTAAAAACATGAAAATATGGCACTAAAATGCTAATTGAAATAAACTACAATTGCAGGAAATGGAAATACAGACAAAATTGCCAGTTCACAATTTTTTCCAAAATAAAACTTCCCAGTTCCCTCATTCTCCGCCCTTTTTTATTTAGGTAGACAAATACTAGGCCTAACCCATGCCACAAAAATAATGATAATCTCTACTGATGTTCAGTTGTATACAGGAGGGGCCAATTTCACAGACCCTATAAGCAGGTTGTAACTACAGTAGATCCTCAGAGTTATGAACACCTCAGGAACAGAAGTTGTTCATAACTCTGAAATGTTCGTAACTCTGAACAAAACATTATGGTTGTGCTTTCAAAAGTTTACAACTGAACATTGATTTAATAGAGATTTGAAACTTTACTATGAAGAAAAATGCTGCTTTCCTTTTTTTTTAGTAGTTTACATTTAAACACACTACTGTACTGTATTTGCTTCTTCTTTTTTTCTGTCACTGCTGCTGCCGCCTGATTGTGTACTTCCGGCTCCAAATAAGGTGTGTGGTTGACAGGTCAGTTTGTAACTATGGTGTTCATAACTCTGAGGTTCTACTGTACAGCCGTTTGGGAATTTTCAGTCAGAAAATTACTCTGATGGAATATTTCCCTTTTCACATCAAAATTTTCTGTGGGCAAATTGAAATTACAGCTCCCCAGCTGCCCACCTGGAAGGCTTTTGTCGATTTTACTTTCTGGCTGGAGAGAAAAAACATTAACTTCAGTGGGCTATGGAGCAGGCCAGTGGAGGTAGTCTTAATTTATTTTATTTTTCTTCAGGTATCAACTTGTGAAAACCACTTCAAACAAAAGTTTGCTACTTACGAGATTTCCTGAGCAGCAGTCTAGTTCCAAAGCTTGCCCTCAAATTGCTAACTGCCTGCTTGTTTCAGTCAAATAGCCAAACATTTCTCTGTGATGATTCTTTGAGGTTGCCGGGAAGCAGACCTGACAAGCTAGAAGATGTCCAAAAGTAACAAAGTAATGCTGCTGATGTTAAGCCTCTCCCTCTGTGACTGGCGGTGGCCCTTTGGTATCTGTTCCTGTTTAAGTCATAGCTCTCCCTCTTTACTGGATCATTGCTGCATTGGGTCTCAGCTGAACAAGAACAAGATTCAGAAGGCAGTTGCACTAAATGTTAGGCAGGTTGTAGAAATATGAAATGCAAAACCAATTACAATGTACTAAAAATATATGTAGATATACCTATCTCATAGAGCTGGAAGGGACCCCAAAGGGTCATTGAGTCCAGCCCCCCTGCCTTCACTAGCAGGACCAATTTTGCCCCCGATACCTAAGTGGCCCCCTCAAGGATTGAACTCACAACCCTGGGTTTAGCAGGCTAATGCTCAAACCACTGAGCTATCCCTCCTCCTAAATGACATCCCTAAAAGACAGTTCTAAAATGCTGTCAGATCAAGGTTGAAGGTAGGTGTAAACATGATGAAATAGTCATTGTAAAAAAGATAAATATTAAAGACAGAGATAGGTGTCCTGAACTTACTATTACACGGGCTTCAACCAGGTCAGGCCATTATGCATGCAATAATGATGCAGGAAGCAACACACATAGAGATGCTACTCTACAGGCAATTTTTGATTTTCTGGGACACACTTCCTGTTGTGTCAGAAACCATTAAGCCCAGGATAGCCTGCATAGTCACAGGTTGCAGCTGAAAAAGAGCAGTAGTAACTTTGTTACCTCATTTCTGTACATAGTTCTTGTTCATAATAAGAGGATTTATCTCGACACTGCTCTGCCTGTCAGTAAGATACTACAGGGATAACATGCTACTGACATAAAAAAAATGCAAATGTTGACACAAAAGTAATAATTTGTTTCCATTGCTGGTTAAATGGGAAAGCCGTTTAAAGTGTAAATAGGCTCAATCGCTCAGAAAAAACAGTCTTCAGTTACCTTTCCTGACCACATGGGGTGAACTCAACCAATAAGGGAACCAGAAGCAATAGCATGTGACTTCCTTTCATGTTTGCCACCTAAGAAAAGCTGTCTAGTTATGAAAATCTCAACAGCAAAAGAATGGGCCATATCAATTGTCCAGCTCTTCTTGGGTGACAGAAATCAGGGGAACTAGCTAGCTAGAGCAGTTTTAAATGTTGAAGTTTCTTGGCCAACTTCTATGGGCAATAAATAAGCAAGCCCACATTAAAGTCACCAGATACACTGAATAAATAAATCAACTTCAGTGGAGAATAATCCAAGTAGTCAGTACAGGATAATAAAACAAATGGTGAGTAATTATCTCCAAACACCATAGCAGTAAAAACAAACATTTTCTGGGGCAATTACATTAATGTATTGCCCTAAACTTTCATCTTTGGCTAGTAATACTATAATCACAGGAATTAGTGTGCTTTTGGGAAATGTGCTACTGATATTTCTCTCAGTGCCCTCTAGTATTTGCATAATATAGGAATGAGTTAGTCGCTTCTATTAACTATTTAGTTTCAATTTTATTTTAATAGAGAGAGGCTGAATCCAGAAGAGTAAATCTGAACATCCCAAAACTCAGGAGAAATTCAGAGCCAGATGTGAGTTCCCTGACTCTATCTTTAATGGGTCAAAGTGGACAATACATCTGGAATGCCCCTGCGTGTTGGGGAAATTCAGAATTAAATCCAATTTCAAAGCTAAAAGTCATGACTCAAGCCCATCTCTATAGTTTACTTTTATGTTCACTGTAAATCTGTTCTCTGAAAAGATGCATATTTAATTAAAGAAATATTCCTTATTGGACAGCGGTATTAGTTAGTTGCCTGAATAATATACACTGTTTCTGTACCAGATATTGTTGTAGTGGTTTTCACTGGGATAAGAAAGATGATCTCCAAAACCAATATAAGTGAATGTAGTCCAGTTTAACAAAGAAAGGGGAAGGGATGGATCTAGTAAGAGTAGAAAATATAGAGCTCATAGAAGGAATTGTATGAAGAGCCCCTATGGTTGTGCTAGGAATCATTCACACACAAAACATGGGGTCAGGTGTTGTAGAGTAACTCCTTTAGTGAATACCAGGCACTGCCTTTTATTTTATCCAAAATGCATTTCAGAAAAGATTTGATAAAATATCCAATGCAAGACATAACTCACATACTTTTTATATCTGCTGTATGCTTTTAACATGTGGTGCCTCACTAATAACTTGCTAGACATGAGTCAGCTTTCTAGTTTCTCTGTAAAACTACTAAGAATAAATTCATGTCAATCGATGACATTGAGTTTATTTTAGGGAATCTGGACAAAGTTACTATTTGAGAAAGTAGTAATTTTCCAAAGGTGAAACAGGTGCATTTAGCTATTTTAAATCTGTCAGTTCCCTCTTTGGGTTTCATTATATAACACATCCTAATAAATGAACTAAATTAATACAATACTAACTCCCAGCTGAATGTATACACAAATGCACATCAATGTTCAGTTAGGACAGACATTATTAATTAATCTATTCTGACTTTTGTCACTAACCGCCATGGACTGGTACTCTGACAAACTATGTAAGTATCTGAAGAGTTCAAAATTTAGCAGACTTCTGTTTCCCTAGTTAAGCTTTGAGTCCATCTACCTTTGTGTTTGAAACTGTACCACCTCATGTGGTTTAATAATAATAATAATACCTAACTTTTATATCAGTATATCTTAAAGCACTTTACAAAGGAGGTCAGTATCGTTATCCCCATTTTTCAGATGGGGAAACTGTACAAACAGGGGAGATGACCTGCCAAGATCATACAGCATGTCATTGGCAGAGCCAGGAAGAGAAGCCACATCTCTGGAGTCCTAGTCCATTGCTGTATCCACTATGTCACACTGCCTGCCTGGTTTGCCGCTGTCAGCCAAGTAGCAGAATTGCCCCATACAATGTAATTCCAGAGTAAACTGAATCTAATGATTGATTAAATACAAAGGGACAGATTCTTGGCTGACCTAAAATAGTAATCAATTGAAGTCAATGAGACTACAGTTAGTGTATCAGCTGAGAATTTGGCCAATAAACCTTATTGCATTATAATGATCAAAATTGGCCAGTTCTGATTGAATTATGAAACCACAGTGAAAAGAGGGTATGAAGATCTAATCACACTGCCTGAACATTTCTTAGTGGGAGAAAGCTACAAAGAACCAGATCTTTATAAACATCTAGATAATAATGACAGAAAAATGTTACATTAAGCTCATTTTTCCAGGTTTGTCTTCTTTACTGTAGTTATGATAATTTATACTATGAATCTATTATTATAGGAAGCATTAGTATAATTATGTTCCAAAAAGACAAAGTAATTACAGTACTGAGAAAAAAATAGATCTATAATTAGTTAATAATTGTAATAATATACAGCCAGATCCTCAGCTGATGTGTATCAGCACAGCTCCTTTAAGTCATTGAACTATGCTAATTTAATCCAGCTGAGGTTCTGGCCCATAATATGTAAACCTGAAGGACTATTGGTATGGAATGAAATAGGCAACGATCAGCTTTGCAATCTTACCAATAGAAATACAAATATTAATATTGATCCAAGCAGTCCATCATTTTTGTGAAGCGAGTGGCCATGCAACTGGTTCTCTCCCTCTCATTAACTCAACAATACAGAGCTCAGAGGAGGTTCTGGGATTAAAGTCTCATTGCTGATGGCAAAATACGGTTCAATTTATAGTTCAAATATGCTTTTATTTAGGGAAAAAAAACACTTCCAAAAACTGACAAGCAGCTCAAAATTCAAAAGAAGAACGAAATTAATGTCATATCTTAGTGCAGTTAATTTAGTCTAATAAAAATTCATCACACTGTAGGCAGCTAAAAGGTAATCATTTTAAAGTCTCAGATTCAGATTTAGAATTTTGACGCCACAGGGGAAATTGCTTTATCACTTAGTAAATATGTGTAATTAATATCTGGTCTAGATTCAACACAATATTTTGAACTTTGCATTTCAGTCAGCTACTCTGGATTTAGTTCATTCTCCCTACAAACTCCATTTTTTGTGAGCTGGTCAGGTATTGAAGTTGATAATCATTAAAATATTTATATATTTTTCAAGATTACCATTCTAATAGGTTTAAAGTTTCAATCTTTTCTACATGCAAGAAACAAGAAGGTAATTTTAAAAAGGTATAAACATATATTTCACCTTTAAGAGAAGGAGACCTGGATAGCTATATTTTGTGTTCAGAAAAAAATCCATTCTCTGCTCTGGTGGGATGGTAAGATATGTTAGTAATGCTGCTGCATGGGATCTTGAAACTAAACCCAGCAATACCGATAAAAACAGAAAGTCACTGTAATAATTTAACATCAAATACTTAATGGTTAACGTCCTTTGTCCTGAAAAAAAAAAATCACGCCCAGCCTTATTTGCATCACAGGTCATACCATCAGAGCTGGTTCTAGTCTGGAAGTCAGTGTGAGTCAATGTGAATCTCCTTACCCCCACATACATGGACTATAGCTGCTGCTTGTTCATTTAAAGGTTCGGATGCATTCCCAGATGTTGTTGGACTCCCTACTGGAATGTGGGCTGCATGCTCTAGGAAAAAGCATGGCTCATTCATATTTAGTTACTTATGATGATAAAAGCACAAGGGGTGCCACTCTTACCCTCTAGGCACCCTTGATAATTAGTGACAACGACATTTAAAATATACAAAAAAGAAAGCCAGCAACAACCTCAGCAAATGTAACAAAAGCTGATATACTGTATAATGCAAATAAAAAATACCCCATGCTCATTAAGCATCAAGCCTCAAGCAACATTTCCCCCTTCCAAATCCTTGCTTACAATAGGAGGATTCTCCTAGTATAGATATATCAGTATAGCTATACTGGCAATAACTCTGTCCGCACTAAAGGGTGTGTTGGTAAAAAAGTGCTTACATTTGTATATTATGCCAGTTCCCCCTAAGCCATACCAGTATAACTGCATTTACACTCATGCCTTTACTGCCATGGCTGCGTGGATAAAAAATATTATACCTGTAATAGATATAGCTATGCTGGTAAAATTTTTAAGTGTAGACCAGGCCAAAGGCTTCCATCAATGATGAGCCTTGCAGAGGATTCTGAAGGCCATCAGATTAGGGCAATTTTAGACAGGGAAAACCTTACACTATTGCAAAATTATAGGGTCCTTTGGAGAATGCTCTGTCAGCAGCCCCCTCACTTTTATACCAAGGGAGATCAAGCTCCCTGTAGATCTCATCTGAATGATAGAAACACTGTATGTGTTTAAATAACCTACGGTGAGTAACACATGGCATTGGAATAGAGATGAGTTAGGTTCTCTGATGTTAGGTTCTCATTGTTCCGAGTATGATGGTTTATCTTAGATGTCCTAAAGGCCAACTTACTACTTTGCAGCACAGTTTAACAGAACTCAAGGGGGTTTTCACCTCCTCCATCAAATCTGAGAATTGTTTAATAGCTGTCACAATATCAAAGGAAATATATTTATGGCCCTTATGTTAACCCTAAATGGGATAAAGTATAGGCACTTCAACGGTCTTTTAAACAAATTGTTATTTTACTATGGTTAATGGGGCCCCAAATTTAGGATAAAAAAAAGATTTGCTTGCCTTTGTAATTAGATTTAGGAATATGGTCTTCTGAACTATTCATTCTTCATCCCTTGAATCATTAACTTGACTAGTAATGGTGCAGTGTTTGCCTCTGTCTCCATATAGGGTTTTCCAGTTTACTTATCTGTACACACATATTTGGAAATCATCTTTCTCTGGATATTATTTAATCTTCTCCTTCTTGAACCCCAAGTATTCACAGCTGTTTAGCCTTCATTAAGTTTACTGCTTTCTCTATCCATAGGCTTAGTGAGCACTTGCTGAGATGTGAGAGAGAATGAGTGAGTGAATTTAGTACTTTTTAAAAGGTGTCAGATGTTAGCCTTGGAGAGTGAATTCCTCTTTCTACAAAACAATTATAACACGAGCACTGGCAGTGCAAGCCTTCCGACACTGTTCTCCCAACTTGTCTCAATTGGACTTGGAGAAGAAATTCTGAAAGAATAGCTGAGTCTTCACAACCTCTAACTCTTTGATTTTTCTTCTGAGACTGCCTCAAAAGTTGACAAATGTATGTAAATTATGGTGGATTTCTTTCTTTCTTTCTTTTTTTTTTTTTTGAGATGTGGGCCTTTGACCACTGGGAACTGGAATGGAGCCACAAATTGGTTTTGCAAGGGCCACTAAAGAGCCATTATACAGTAACAACTTTTAGTTAGCCTGAACTGGATTTAAAGTAGTGATTTTAATGTAGAAGGATCTATGTCCTAATACCAAGTACTAGGCCATCTAATTCTCCCCCAACCTTTTTTGTTGTTGTTGTTCTTATTTAAATGATGGAGTTCATCTACCCACTTTTTCTGTGGACTTAAAAGCACTTCAGGACTCAGGCTAGGTATTTAAGACTCTACCAGCCTCCTGGTGTTGAGACATTTCCTGCTCATTTCCAGCAATTCCCCCCCCCCCCCCCCCCCCCCCCCCCCCCCCCCCCCCCCCCCCCCCCCCCCNAGCAGATGAGTTTGAAAGTGTAGCAGCTGCATCAAAAGAATCACGCTTCAATACCTGAGTCACAGACCTCTGTACTAGAAAGCTTGGAGTTTAACCTGATTTAGTGGAAAAATCCAGTTTACACAAAATCTAGGAAAAAATCCATATAAAAGCTAGGTGGAAATAAAAAAGTAGAGCTGGTCAGAACATTGATATTTTTTCTCATGGAAAATTTCAATTTTGGGGAAAAAATAAAAACTTTTTTTTTTTTTTCAGTTTTCAATTGCTGAAAACTAAAAACTTTTGGTCCAAAACTGCCCAAATCCCAAACTTTTCAGTTTTCTTTTTTGTTGTTGTTTTCATATGGAAAACAAAATATTGAAGGAAAGCTGACTCAATATTTTCATTTAATTAAAAACCCAATTTTCTGTAACAATACATAAATAAATAGTTTAGATGGAAAATTTCCAACCAGCCCTGGAAATAATCATGCAAAAGCTTTGCCATGCCAATGTTGAAGCCTCTTCTAAAAATTTGCCCAACATTTTATGGAGTGGATCGATAGCAGATTAATTAAAAAAATAAAGATTTGTCCCTAATGCACCCAGGCATTCTAAGGATACCATTTTTAGTATCTGCTTAAAGCATAAAAGGCATTTAAAGGAATTGCACCATATTGCCTTTGGTATTTAAAAAGGTTTCACCTTTTATGTCTTGACAGATTTATAGCTTTTGTTAACAAAGGGGAATAACATAAGCCAGAAACCTTCATGAAGAACACTGCCTGATAGCATTTTTCTTTAATTGCCAAGTGCCTTGTTAGATCTTCAGTCTCTTGGCAAATGAGAAGGAAACATTTTTATAAAAACATTGTCAAAATGTTTTCATCAAATTAAAAAAAAAAAAGACTATGCTTGTTTTCTTGTTATCATGGCTTCATTTCTACATAAAAATTGATACCACTCATACAATATAACTTCCCTGATAGAAAACCTCATAGTTTTCTGTAATCTCCTGATATTTAAGTGAAACATAATAGCTAATTATATATATCAGCACTATAAACCTGTATGCTAACTAAAAAGTATTTAATTACTAAAATCACATCAACAATTTTTAATGTATGGTATAATGAAAATTTCCTGTTACATAACATGATGGATTTTTGCAAACAGATGTTTAAATAATTAATTGTGATGTGACTTACACACAATCATTTCCTGAAATTCAGTCTTTATTTTAGACACACACATCATGTATACTTGGACTGAAAGGCACTTTTTCTTTTTAGTATCTAGCTGTGATTATCTGATGTGGCAGATCACTTAATAAGATCTTGTTAGCAGATAATTTTGCTATCAGTTTTATGTAGGCTTGGAACTATTTGGCATGTAATTTTTGATCTCTGAGATTTTTACAATTTCATTCAGATTGTGATTACTCCTTCCTCTTACTGGTCACTCAATTAGCTTTTTCTAGGACCATTAAGTCTATGTGTGCTTTCTTCATTCTTTTAATCTTGCTTCAGTGACCTCTACTGGCACCTTGCTAGTATTGCATCACATACAAAATACCTCATCCATTGAAGAGGATTGTCATATTACAGGACATCACACAAAGACTGTCAACTCATATTCACTAGCTTGAGATAGGAGGATTCTTTGTATGACTGAAAATTCATGACTTGGAATCTGTACTTTCTCACTATATTAATGCTGCAGCAAAATTGTAGTCCATATATTCTTGATTAGGTGACTCTACCCTTCTCTGTCCCTCACCTCTAATTCCTCAAAACATAGCAGAAGGGGGTTGAGTCAGGTGAGCCCTATATATGTGAATGGAAATCACATGGGTGAATCCTTACTCTGAGCTCTGAAAATGTATGTCATTTGTAGGGGATGGGAAAGCTAGTTCATAAACTGTAAGAACCCAAATTGCTAACTGAATTAAACCCAGATGTATTTCCAGATTTGGATTAGTTCAGTTTGGTACTTCCTTCTTTTTCTTTCTTACACTGATATGACACAAAATACAGCATAGGGTCTCAGCAGGCCAGGCAGCCACTGCTAAACTGTTTAAGATTTTCAGAGACAAGGTGAGTGATGTAATAACTTCTATTGGACCAACAGAGCTTCTGTCTTCTGATCTGACAAAGAGCCCTGTGTACCTCAGAAGCTTGTCTCACACCAACAGAAGCTGGTCCAATAAAAGATATTACACCACCCACCTTGCCTCTTTAATATCCTGAGACTGACATGGTTACAGCAATACTGCCTATATAAGATTCCCAGGTGTCTTTCCTTGAGGGCTGCCCTGGGGTCAGAGACATGCAGTTCATTCAGTGGTGCTTCTGACCCAGGGAAAGCCTAAAGTATAAGAGCTGCTAGTCCAGGGTTCAAGTAAGAAGAGTTTGCAGATGGAGGGAGACGGGTGGGATCAGGGACAATGAATCAGCAGAATATTGCCACTCAGGGGTAGCGAACTTGGTATTGGGGAGTATGGAAACAGGAAGGGGGGATTGAGGAAAGGGAAAAATGGGGTCAGGGACAAGGAAGAACAGAGTCATTCATTTAAGAGGACGGAGGATAACAGTGGGATGAGAGTAACAGTATGGGGAAGAGAGAAGCTAAACATTTAAGGCAGTATCTTAAGGCAATAAGGCTTTTACCATGGATTTCAAGGGGATCAGAGTTAGGTTAACGCTGAATGTTTTTGAAAATATCACACTAAACATTATATATAAATGTTTGAACTTTTTAGTGGAGAGGGAATCTGCAATGAAAAAATATTTGTTTCTGAAAAGTTTCAGTTTCATCCCAATGTGAAAATTGTTTCAATTTTTTTTTACTTTACAGTAGTTTATGACATGTTAGTAGTAGTAGTGCGTAATATAACATGCCATGTCATATTATGCAGTGCTATTGCCGACATGTCATAAAGTAAGTTGAAATACTCTGTGAAGGACGATCTCCCACTCTCACAGACCTTGGAAGACAGGCCAGTCCTCGCTTACAGACAGCCTCCCAACCTGAAGCAAATACTCACTAGCAACTACACACCACACAGCAGAAGCACTAACCCAGGAACCAACCCCTGCAACAAACCGCATTGCCAACTCTGTCTGCATATCTACTCAAGGGACACCATCATAGGACCTAACCACATCAGCCACACCATCAGGGGCTCAGGTTTCAGAGTGGTAGCCATGTTAGTCTGTATCAGCAAAAAGAACGAGGAGTACTTGTGGTTATTTTTGCATCGGGGCTCGTTCACCTGCACATCTACCAATGTGATATATGCCATCATGTGCCAGCAATGCCCCTCTGCCATTTACATTGGACAAACCGGACAGTCTCTATGCAAATGAATAAATGGACACAAATCAGATATCAAGAATTGTAACATTCAAAAACCAGTAGGAGAGCACTTCAATCTCCCTGGACACTCAATGACAGACTTAAAAGTGGCAATTCTTCAACAAAGAAACTTCAAAAAAAGACTTCATTGAGAAACTGCAGAACTGGAATTAATTTGCAAACTTGACACAATCAAATTAGGCCTGAATAAAAACTGGGAGTGGCTGAGTCACTACAAAAAAATAATTTCCCCTCTGTTGATACTCACACTTTCTTGTCAACTGTTGAGAATGGGCCACATCTACCATGATTGAATCGGTCTCGTTAGCACTACAAAATGTAATTTTCCCTCTGTTGATATTCACCCCTTCTTGTCAACTGTTGGAAATGGGCCACATCCCCCCTAACCGAATTGGCCTCCTTAGCCCTTTCCCCCCCCCCCCCCCCACTTGGTAAGGCAACTCCTATCTTTTAATGTGCTGTATATTTTTACCTGCCTACATTATTTTCTACTCCATGTATCTCATGAAGAGGATTATAGCCAACGAAAGCTCATGCCCAAATAAATTTGTTAGTCTCTAAGTTGCCACAAGGACTCCTAGTTGTTTTTACTTAGAAACCTGAAACTTAAACATCCTGGGCTAGAGCTTCCATGATGAGGAGTCAGAGATAAGTAGGAGAGGATTGCGGATTTTCTCATTAAGGCATTGGATGAGAACTCTCTGGGTTCGATTCCTGATTCTGCCACAGAGTTCCTGTGTGATCTCTTGCAAGTATCTTAATCCTTCAATTCCCCAATTATAAAATAGGGATGATAATATTTCCTCTCTCTGTCTTGTCTATTTAGACTGCAGTCACTTCATGGTGGGGATTATCTCTTACTATATGTTTGTACAATGCATAGTGCAGTACAAGCCCAATCTAGATTGGCACTTTCAGGCACTAAGAACAATAATAAGCATTATTAATAATCAGTTTGGGAATCACATGTCAAGCTTTGAGAAAAATTATCATTGATTGCAAAAGGCAGGAATAGACCATCTCTGTCCCTCACCTCCATATAATTAACAACATTTTTTTTCTGAGGGTAATACAGATATTATAATTAATACATGGTTATTATTTTAAATGGGTTATACTGTCCAAGGAAATTCTGTGAGCCTCATGCGCAGATCAGGACCACTGACAGCAGTAAACAATAGACCCAGGGATGTAATTTTTGAACCTGTGAGAATAAAAAGATATAACAGTTAGTATATAGTAGGAGAGCTGTATAAATTGCACATAGAGTTTGAACTTTCCAGTAAACACTGTACTTTGAAGCATCTGGGAAGCTGCTGGGAAGTAAGTCAAGTTGCTTTTTTTAGGTCCCATAATAATTAGTTTCTTTCCTTGTTTGAACTGTGATTTTGGAACTTTCTACGGAGTTCTGTCATATATATACACACACACACATCTGCTGCATGGCTACTAACATATGGTGTTTCACTAATGAATTGCTAGCTATCAGCCAGCTTCCTACTGTTAACATCAAATGTGAAATGTTTTGCAGGGTACTCACAATAATGAACATTGCATAGATTCACTACAGTATCCGCTCTTTGGATGGACAACAGCTTTCCGGGGTGGAAATATAATAGGTCCTTTAAAAATCTGTGGCTAACATTTTATTGTCTAGGGTTCAACATATTGCATAACACAGTTTAACAAATGAACATAAATAAAGCAACTGCAAATATAAAGAACTGAGTACCTGCAGATGGGAAAGCCATGGCCAGTTCACGTACACTGAACGGTGTAATAATACTGTGGATTGACAGTGGTAAATAAGGGCCTGCAAACTTTTGAGATTTTTACACCAAAAAGAGTTGATTCAACAATTTTTTTATTAAAGACAAACTGAACTACCTCTTACATCAGTGGAAGCTGACATAATTGCAATTGAGTCTGATCTTGTGTGGTGCATGGAGGGGAAAGAGGGTGGGGTAGCATAATCTTGGCAATAACATAACTTTTTTATTGTCTTGTCCACTGAAATTGACCAACTGGGACCAGAAATAAGACAAACTTTTAACTGTGAGCATAATTAACCATTGGAACAATTTACCATGGGTCATGGTGGATTCTCCATCATTGACAATCTTAAAAATCAAGATTGGATGCTTTTCTAAAAGATATGCTCTAGGAATTATTTTGGAAAAGTTCTATGGCTTGTGCTATACAGGAAGTCAAACTGCATGATCACAGTGGCCCATTCTGGCCTTAGATGCTATGAATTTAAAACGGTGCAGGTAACTTTTGCAACAAGTAACATAGTAACAGCTCAAAGCACTGGAGGCAGGGGGACAGTCCTGAACTCCTTATTCATAAAACCTCTCATTGAAATCAAAGAGCCAAATCTTGCTTCCTAACTCACTCTTAAGTGGGACAACTCACATGAGTATTTGATGATTCTTTGGTGGTTATGACACTGTAAAGCAGTTTAAATGCTAACAGGCTGACTAGCCCTCTTTAATACTCTTCTTTGACATGATGCCTACAAAAAACTTGACAACGGGTAGGCTACAGGTATGCTAAACCACGGTTTAATGGTTTTTTGCTTGTGTTCCCTTGTCTTTCTGTATCCATCTGTTGTATCTTGTTTTATACTTAGATTGTAAGCTCTTTGGGTCAGGGACTGTCTTTTGGTTCTGTGTTTTTACAGTGCATAGCACAAAGGGGTTCTGAACTAGATGTCTTCTAGTCCCACTAATGTGACTAAGACTACCTTGGAATAAGGCAATATTCAGTTTGAACAACATCAGAATTTGGGCCCAAATGTGTCAGATTTGGTAAGAAACCTCCAACTTTCCAGGCTAGGAATCTGGCTACCATGTCATAAGAACATTAAATAGAATTACTGTGTAAAGAAATTAAAAGCAGATGTTAAATAAATGGTAGACAGTTAAGAACAAAAACAAAACAAAAAAGAAGAGAGAACTGATCACATTTGGCAAAATATCCTCTGTAGACTTGGACTGGTCTTTGCAACTTCTGTGTTATAGTCTGTTTTAAGCTGTGTACAGACAGTGCAGGGACAACCATCCCAAACACAGACAGAAATACTTCAAAGCCCTCAAAAAGTTCTGAGTAACAACTCAGAGGAAAAAGAAAATATATAAAACCTCTTGAGAAAATAGATCAAGAAATGTGATGGTAGGGTTGTAAGTCCACTGCTTTGCCTATCAGCTATCATAGCTATTCTTGCTATAACATAAATTGAAACAGTTCAGGAGTACTTCATGGAAATAGAGCCAGAGGTTTGCATGGGTACAGGCAAACTGCAGAGGGAAAAATAATGTAAAGGAATCATCTTGTCTACAAGTCATAGCAATTCTATTCACAGCTCCATTAGCACAACAGTTATATTAACAAATTGTTCTTCCTGTCCAGGACTTTCTATGGCACATTGCAGAGAAATTATATGCCTTAAAATCCTGTAATCTAATATTTTATTATTGGAAAAACTTTAATTGTAGCACTGATTACAATCATGAACATTTTACAACAAAATGTTTTCAAAGGAATAAAAAAAGATAGCTGAAAAATATTGCTAATGAAAAGATATGAAGAGAATTACAAAAAAAGTTGAAGAACTTTCCTTACAATTGGAAAATAGTTAATGAATCTAATTAGCAAACCTCAGTGGTCTCACTGCAGCTTTGAGATTTTTAGTGTTTCCTTTTAAATGCAGTAAATGCTTGGCAGCTGAGTCACAGAGCATTAAGATAAGACATGTTACACAAAGAGCAGTCACCTTGAGAAAGGGACTGAGAATTGAATGGAGGTGCTGTTTAGACTATAAAGAAGGTATGTATTCTCTTTTTCAAAGATCACATTTACTTTGAATCCAGCTGCTTCAAAGGCAGCTCAGTAGAGACATTAAAGAAGCAACAGACCCACAAATCTGTTAACCACAGCAGCATCAGTGTAGAGAAATGATATATATTAGGTAACAAAAGGGCAATAGTGGCTCCAGTCAGAAAAGCATGTTCATATCCTAATAGTATGAATCTTTCCTTGCTTTCAGAATAGATGAATAAGGCTCAGGTTTTCAAAGGAGCCTTAAGGGAATTAGGTGCCCAAAGCCCATGGTCCTCTTGCATATTCCAACCCTTCAGATTAGACCCGGCCTTTATTTGTACTGGTGAAACTAAAGGCGGGGTTTGGCCTGCAGAATCTGTATTACTAAATGGTGAATGGCACATGAGACAGATAGAGCAGTTTGGCTCTCTGATGCCAGACTGAGTTTGCAGAGCTGGCAGTTACATCCATCTTTCCACAACCTGTGAACTGACCAAATCTGATCTGGGTTAATTAAGAGACAATAAATGTGGATTCCCAGTGTGACAGATCCCTGGAGTACAAACTAGACCAGGAATCGGCAACCTTTGGCCTGCGGCCCGCCAGGGTAAGCACCCTGGCGGGCCGGGCCGGTTTGTTTACCTGCCGCGTCCACAGGTTCGACCGATCACAGCTCCCACTGGCCTCGGTTCGCCGCTCCAGGCCAATGGGGGATGCGGAAGCGGCGGCCAGCACATCCCTCAGCCCGCGCCGCTTCCCGCAGCCCCCATTGGCCTGGAGAACTAACAGTGGGCGACTCCCAGACTCACAGCATATTTAAATAATAGCCATATAACAAAATCCCATAACTCCATATACAATGATGATATGCCTATTTTGACAGAACGATACCTCTCAGATGATACCTTTCAAGGCATCCTTTGTACACAATATCATAACCATGTACAAGTGATGATTATGGGGGTAACAGGGTGCTATTTTGAGGTACAGTGTGTCACACCCACCATTCTTGTTTTAACAAAGTCACCTTTTAGAATAGAACTGCAAATTAGAGCTGCCCTCATGTTTCCTAGAGCTCCCCTGACCTCAGCTTATCAAAATCACATTTATTTTGATATTCAGAACTATATTAAATACTTGTTCCAGTTTTCTAGCTCCACCTATTTGCATTGCATAAAATAAATCTCAATTTATTTTTTTTGCTAAAATCAGAGTTGTGCAGTTTATAAGAGCAGCCATTGTATGATATGAAATTATATGGCATCAGTTACTGAACTGGCCAAAGGGGAAATAACCTGAGACAATAAGACAGGATGACTTATTTAGTGATCAATGATTCCAATGTCAAACTTGCCATTTTAACTCTTATTAACCCTTAATAAGACATCATGATTTAATAGGAAAACATATGTACGTCATCATTATCTAAAAAGCACAGTGAGCTGCAAAATAAAATACAGTAGGGAGCATTCACTGGAATGGTAACTTTAAACTGAGTTTTCTTCTTAATCGGCGAACACAGATGTTTGTAAAGTCTGATACAAAAGTTGAGAATTCTGTGGAAAATTGTTGATGGATTAATACAATACAAAATACACAAAAAAAATAAAAACATGCAACTGTGCTTAGTCCTGTGCCACCCAATCCATTGTTAATTGCAGAAATTTCCCAACAACTTGCCAATCAAAATTTTATTGCCAGATGGATGACGGTTAATAATTCAGCTCTGTTTCTAAACACATGTATTTTATTTAACCTTTCAAAATAAATCGCCATTTGCTTATCCCTCTTGAGTTTGGTAAATTATTTTGGGTGGCAGGCATCTCTGATTTGAAGGCTGAACTGCTTGTTTAGGCAGTAGTCAAGGAGGCTGTGCTGCATCCCATTACATCTAAGTCCCTTCATAATGGGGCTTCTTTTGGAGAAATCCATTCCGTTTAATGTGTAAATGCAGAAGCACCTTTGCTGATGTTCCAGACCATATTCATTTAGGGAAGGAAGCCAATGGAAAAAAAAAAAAAGGTTTTGATCTAAGAATACAGTTTCACCTTAAAAAAATTTTTTGAATCTCCAAGCACTGGCGAAAAAAGAAATCAGTAAATAGTGGAAGTTGCACATAGTTTGGCTAAAAATGAGAGAGATTAAATTAACTCCAGTTAATAAAATTGCTTCAGGTAAAGGCGGTTATTAAACAAGGCAGTGGTCAGTCAGGCCTTGTTCCTGTAACAGGAACAATAGGCTTGTGTTAATGAAACAAGCACAATAGGACAATATCTCCAGGGTGTTGCCTTGGAACCACACTACATTGTGAAGAGCAAATATAGAATGTGTGATAGCTATCACAAAGAGTCCCCTAGCTGTTTTTCAGAAAGCAAACAGACAGGGCACAAAACTCAAAATGGATGTGATTAAAAATTCAAACAAATTGTAAAGTTTTTTTTAATTTTGCGCTATTCATCCAGCTCTGCTGGGGTATGTGACTGGCAGTGGGCCTTAGAGCAGTGGTTCCCAAACTTGTTCCACCGCTTGTGCAGGGAAAGCCCCTGACGGGACGGGATGGTTTGTTTACCTGCCGCGTCCGCAGGTTCGGCCGATCGCGGCTCCCAGTGGCCGCGATTCGCTGCTCCAGGCCAATGGAAGCTGCTGGAAACGGCGGCCAGGACGTCCCTTGGCCCTTTAAGTATAGCAGATGTGTGCTATGTCCCTTTACTAATTGCTGCTCTATGTTTCCCTGTAGCCCATCTTAGTTGAGTCCGAGCAGCCAACCAGGAGCTACTCTTTGGCTCCCTCAGGCCCTGCCAACAACTGATCTGTCCAGCCTTTCAGTCCCTGCAGCCAACCAGGAGCACCTCTTACTCACTCAGTCCCTGCCAGCAAACTGAACTCATTCTGGCCCTGCAGCTCCTTTTATATGAGCCTGCTGGGCCTTGATAGGCTGCGTCCCACGCAGCCTCTCTAGGGAGGTTGGAGGACCCTTCCCACTGCCCTTTTCTGAGGTGGGGTGTGGCAGGGCTGTGAGGCCTCCAGCAGAGGGCGTCAGGGCCTAATCCACCCTATCACAAAGGTTAATATCATTCTGGGGTGTATTAACTGGAATGTCATATGCAAGATATGGAGGTCATTTTTTCACTCTACTAGGCACTGGTGAGGGCTCAGCTAGAGTAGTGTCTCCAATTCTGGGCATCATACTTTAGGAAAGATGTGGACAAGTTGGAGAGAGACCAGAGGAGAGCAACAAAAATGATAAAAGGTTTAGAAAAATTATTATGATCACCTGGCTCTGACCTCCTGCATAATATAGGCCATGGTATATTTAAGGTAGGGATGGAAGCACCATTTTGAATTAAGTGAGAGGAAGGAGAGATAAAATGCAATCCTAGGAGTGAGGAGATGTGACTGAGCCAAGAAGTTCTCATTTGATCATGGGCTACCACAACCTTATTGTGTTTCAGTTTCCCCATTCACAAATTGGGATACCAACACTTCTCTATCTTAGAAGTGCTTTGAGATTCTAATATGGAAGTTGCTCTACAAGCGCAGAGAATCTACTGATTATAAGATTATTTCTCTTTCCACTCTTTCCCATGAACTTTATGGTCTTTATAGAAAGTGCATGCTTATTTGCATGTTTTGAACTGTACTTGCTTGTTGCATAGATAGGGATGTGTCATAACAATTATACTAACCAATTTCTGGATAGTATCAGAATCATCCTTATGAAATTCAGCCTTATAAGCCAGTAATGCACCCTCACACAATTCATGGGAATAAGTTATTTTGCTTCTGTTTGTTTAAAATAGAATTGCAACATAAGATACTATTTTTCTTGAAAAATAACAAAAAGAGCTATACATAACTTTCTGAAAAATTCTATTCAGCCACACATAGATGGAAGGAAATAAAATGCCAGGATAAAACTAGAGTTTTTGGTAAACCCTATTATCTTTAAACTGTATCACATTAATTTAGCACTTTAATGTCCCCACTTAAAGAGAACCACTCACCTATTCAGTAGTTTAGCCCACTTTAATTCCTACCCAGATCATATTAAAAATCCATTACCTGTGCCCAAGACCTTTCACAGCAGGCAGTACAGTTTCCTCCAAGGAATCTCGGATTATTTAACAATACTCCATAGGATCAGTTCTTATCTAATAAGAGAGACCTTGTGTAGAGTGAGTAAAGTTCACAGACTCCAGGAATTCCATTAATGATCTTCTGACGGTGTAATGAGAAAACAATAGGTATCTGGTTATAATAAAAAGCTATGCTATCAGTGCAACATACATTTAGTAATGATTAAAAAATAGCATAAATATTCAGTAATAATAATATATACACATACCACTTTATCCCTTATGCATCCCAGTCACCCAAAAGCACATAAAAAGAAAATCAGAACTGAAAACAGATAAGTCTAGGTCCTCCAATCCCATCAGTAAAGAAACAAAAGCATGGATCCGTTGAGAAACTGAACATTCTCTTTTGGAGGAAAAAACCAATTGATATCTAAGTAACTAAGAATCTTTTATAAAAAAATAATCAACAGGAATTTATTTGAACATTCATAGTTAGTGGGAAATTATGCTGAATTGCAATTATTTTAGTCAATCAGACTGCAGGAATGTTCTATATTTTACTCATTACTGCTCTCACTACTCTTGGCTTATGCCCATATCAAAACTGGCCATTTCAGCCATCTGTCAACTCTTCTTCTGCTCCTCCTTTAGCTTCTTATGATTCAAAAGCAAATAGGGCCTAGTCCTGAAGCCCCACCCACCAACAAATCAAGTTTTGCTTATGTAGACTCCAGAACTGAACCCAAGGGATTCTGCCACCCTAACTCAAGTTGGGTATTACCCTTTTTTTTTTTTTTAGTGAGAGTCTCCTCAATGACTGCTAGTGAGCATGGGTAACATTGGCCTTTAGATATTGGTTCTTAATCCAAGTATTAACTTGGATCCTTTTGCTGCTAACTATAACCTTCAATCCAAATCCCTTTGCATTCAGGGGAATCGAATTTAGATTCAAATTCTGAATCACAATTTAACGTTGTGGTTTCATTCCCAGCTTGCATCCAAAACCATCTGGGGCTTGGGTTCAGATATGGTTGCATAAATTATTGTAAAATTTGGGTATTGTCAGAAACCTAGACATAATTCAGCCTTGAAGCTAACTTCCTGACCCTACTCATAACCATTTGCTCTCATTCCCAAACATGAGCTTCTTGGTCTATCTCTAACAATAAAGCTTATTGTAATCACATCCCAAGTTTCTGCTTTAGAGTTCATTTAGCTCAGGATAGTGTCATCCCCTTGCCTGTCTTTGTATTTCAGTTTTTTTCTGGTTTCACTTCTGAAAATCTGATGATAGCATTTCTGTTGGCTGCAGCATTGGGTCTTTAAAGCTAGCCATCATAGGTAATTGTATGGAAAATTATGTTTCTGAACTTTGTAAATAAACATCTAGCTGCTATCATGATCAGCAGTCTAAAAAAGTAATAAATAATAATGATAATAAACAGCACACTCAAGTTATCACATAACTACAGTGCTTTCTAGAACACCATGGTATCTTCCACCTATTGTCTATGAACATTTCTATCTTCAGGCTACTGGAATAAATACCTAAAATGCTGAGAGCAAATGTTTTAATGGCAGGCTTGCCCAGTTTCATCCTGTTTGTGTGGCATTCAAACATTTGCCCTTGCACATTCCCACAGCCCCTCACTGAAAGGTCATGCATCAGTGGGGCTGAAGGAGTGAAAACTTTGACCTCTGCGGTTCATCTACCCAGCTGCTCTGAAGGCAGCTAGGACAGAGCTCGCAGAGAGGAGTAATTATGTGGTGGTGAGCATGAGTCATAGTAATACAGTCTGATGTCTGGGGTGGGGTAATCAATGTGGGTTCCCTGTTTCAGCCTCACCCTTAATCTACTTTCTGGATCTCTGGTGCTGCTAGGGGCTAGGCAGATCACCAGTTTTGGGTGCTGAAAGGATTTTTTCCCCCCACATGGCAATATTGACAAATTGCTCTGTGGGATTTTTCACCTTCCATCTGGTATCCTGGAGGTCTGGTTTGGGTGGTTAAATTACAAATGTTGTAACTCTGTCAGGTTCCAGCGCAGTTGGTGGGGTAGGAAGTGTTCAGCTGAGGTTACCATAGTCCAGTGGGCTGCTTGGGCTTTAGACCAGAGTACAGCGTTGCATGGTGAGGGCTTTTGCCTCTATGTCTCCTGCAGTGTGTTGCTTCCCTCCACTTATCTCTCCTCCCTCTGGAGTGGAGGAGGTTGGCACTCTGGTTTGTTTTGGACTAGTTTGGGGTGGTTTACCCAAGTTTGGTAAAAGTTTTGAATAAAGTTACTGCTGCCACATTCAGTTACACACACACACACACACACACACACACACGCACGCTTTGTTGGTCTAGTGAACAGCTTGCATTTGGTTGGCTTCAGTGAGCACACTGGGGAAGCACAGTAACACATTGCCTGCATGTGAGCGCTGTGGAGCAGAGTACAAGCTGCTAGCACCTGGGAGCAGAGAAGACAGGTGGCAGAGCACAGTAAAACCAAACAACTGGGTGGGGCGGGGGGGAGTGTGTGTCTAAAAGCAACGAGGGCCAAAAGCACATTTGCTAATGGTTTGTGTCCCAAGATGAACTCAACAGTCAAATCACACAAGTCAGGCAAGCCTGCACCTGCCAGACATGTTACTCAAGAGCTACTGAAGAATATAATTCTGAATTCCATTCTTGTTTGTTTTTTCCTTTAAAATATATTAATATCTCCACGTTAAGGATAAATACATGACAGGAAAACAAGCCAATAGGTTATGGCAGATTCCAGTATATTGGTGACATATGGCACTATTCTTTCTCAGTATGACAACACAGGTATGATTTTGTATGCTGTGCCACACTTCTCATGTAAGCATACTAGTCCCTAGAAACTATTATTGTCCTAAGCAAATCTTTCCATCAGCCCATCTAGATTTTGTAATGCAGACCATATGTACAGGAAATGCTTCAAAGAAAGGATATCCTAGACTGTAAGGTCTGGGCAGGGACCATCTTTGTGTTATGTGTTTGTACAATACCTAGAACAGTGGGGTCCTAGGTTCTATGTCCTAGGTCCAGTAATACAAATAAATAATAATTTAATTTCAATATCTTCTTGCTTAATATAATGCCAATATGAAAAAGATCTTCCAAGATGAGTTTTTGTCATCTATATTTGATTTAAATGACAATGTTTTTACCTTTTTCTTTATTAGACTAATAAAAGTTATAAAGTCGATAAAGTATGACTTTGTTTGATGCAGATTTTCTCTTTGTATATGTCATAGGGTTCACCCCCACTCTGAACTTTAGGGTACAGATGTGGGGACCTGCATGGGACCTCCTAAGCTTAATTACCAGCTTAGATCAGTATGCTGCCACCACCCAAATATTTGAGTCATTCGGGAAACTCAGTCTTCTCCCCCAAAATCTTTCCCTCCCAAGTACTATAACCCTTCCCTGGGTAGTTTTGAGAGACTCCTCCACCAATCCCCTGGTGAACACCGATCCAAAACCCTTGGATCTTAAAACAAGGAGAAATTAACCATCCCCCCTCCTTTCCCCCACCAATTCCTGGTGAGCCCAGATCCAACTCCCTCGGATCTTAAAACAAGGAAAAATCAATCAGGTTTCTAAAAAGAAGGCTTTTAATTAAAGAAAAGAAAGGTAAAAGAAAAACCTCTGGGAGATAGCATACAACCTGATCTCACAGACAACAAATTTAAAACACAGAGGATGTTCCCTTGGGCAAAACCCTTAGTACCTCAAGAAATAGCCAATTTGATTATTACTACTACAATGCCCAAGACAAGTTACAAAAAGAAAAGAAACATAAGCTAATTCCTTCACTAAATACTCACTACCCTGCTTGATTCCTGATTCTTTTTCCTCTCCGGCCAGAACTGAAACTGACCCAAGACAAAGGGAACTTCCCTCCTTCCTTTTGAAACATCTTGTCCCCCCATTGGTTCCTTTGGTCAGGTGTCAGCTAGGCTAGGTGAACTTCTTAACCCTTTACAGGTAAAAGAGGCATTAACCCTTAACTATCTGTTTATGACAGTATAGATTTGAGATTCCCAAATAATATCATTGGAGGTTGTTCACTTTATGATATTACTGTTTTTATTATTATACGCTTTTAAATTTTACTATAGTTAATGTTTCTAGAGGAACAAAGATAGTTATTCATTGGGAAAATACATAACAATCAAATATGTGTGATGCATGTGTCATAGCCAGTAAGGACGGATGAATAGCCTGACTTTCAATCTCAGATATTTGTATTTGGGGGGTCATGTATCCCATTAAAACTTTCTTCATTCTCAATCCCATACATATAGTACATGCTTTGCTATTGAGTTTCTTCTTTCCTCTGGAGGATTGAACTGGGGAGCCCCAGGGTTAGACCTGTTTTTCCCTTATGAGGGGAGATTGGGGTTGATGGGGAGATCATTGTTAGTAGGAGTCTTCTACCCCTATCCTGCAGATATAGAGAGGGGTGTGTGAGAGAGTATGTGTGAAAGCAACCGTCTACTTTCAGTCTGAATGACTTATTTTAGAATAGGGAAACAGCAAATTAAGAAAGAACAAAAGTTATTATGTAATAATAATAATAAAATATGGGTCTGACATGCAAAATTTGGATCAAGATATGGACCTAAATTTCCCCTGGAACAGATGGTGTTTGAAACTCAGGTTTATCCTCAGCCCCAATGGAAATAAGTATCAATCAGAAGGTTCTAAAATAGAGCTGGTCTCATTTTTTTGAATTTAGATTGTTTCCATGAGCTTTTTAGTTGCAAAGTTGAATGTTCAAGGGAGCAAAAATAAATTCAAAGAAATTGTCTTTTTTTTTTAAACAAGCAAAAAGAGCTGTTTGAATTTTTTAAATATAGGCAACATTTTGATAAACCAGTGAAATACCTTGAAAATTTGTTGTGATTCTTTTTTCAACCATTCAACTATTCTAAATTTTACAAAAGTGCAGAGATGTTCAGATCTGAGGCTTTGTTTTCGGCCCCTTTATACAATTTTTTTTTTAAATGAAGCATATAAGACCTAGCCAGTTCTGAGTAGAAAACAGTATTATCTTGCTCTTCTTTGTGAAGTCGAATTTAGCATTTGTTTTGTGTGTGGGTGAGAAACACATTGACAACTCATTTGTTATATCACTCATCATAATCCTCCAGTCATTCTCTGCCTATCTAGTTAACATGCATTGTTTGTGCATTTAATTACTTCCTTTATTCCTTCTGATGTGAACATTCTACAAACCACTTTAGTCAATCTTTTATTTAAATTGATTTCTTCAATTTATCAGTATTGTGCTATATTTTTATTTTATCTTCCAAAATATATGCGATCTTTCAAATCTGTCCATGAATGTGATTAGTGGACTCTCTACATGGCATCTTCCAACTTCATACATAGAAAACTCCCATTTACTTCAGTGGAATTCTATGCCAGAAGTAATAACTAGGTTGCCAATTTGTTAATGTAGAATAGCACTGGTCTGATGGACTTGTACAGAACTGGGCTTTTCTTGTACAGTAACTCCTCACTTAACGTCCTCCGCTTAAAGTTGTTTCGAAGTTACGTTGCTGCTCCATTAGGGAACATATTTGTTTGAAGTTGTGCAATGCTCCCTTATAACGTCGTTTGGCTGACTTTACAAGGGAGCATTGCACAAGTTCCTCTTCTCCACCTTCTCCCCCTCCCTTCCTCCCTCCCTCCCAGCGCTTCCCCCACCACCAAACAGCTGTTTTGTGGCGCTTAGGACTTTCTGGGAGGGAGGGAACAAGCTAGCGGGGAAGCTGCCCCCCCCCCCCCAGCAGTCAGGGCAACCCAGAATGCAGGGGCTTTAGGGGCTGCAGGGTCCTGGGCTAAGGGGGCCCCAGGGCCCTGGCCTGCAGCTCTAAAGCCCCTTTCAGAATGCAGCCCTGCGAGCACGGGCCGGAGGACTCAGGAGGAGCAGGGGCAGCCGTGCAGCCAGCGGCCGGCGAGAAGCGGCGCTTTCAAAGCGGCTTTTCCCCTTCAAAGCCGGCCAGAGAGAAGCGGCCCGTGGGGGTGCAGGGAAGGCAGCTCCCCACTCGCTCCCTCCCTCCCTCCCAGAAAGTCCTAAGCGCCGCCAAACAGCTGTTTGGCAGCAGGGGAAGCACTGGGAGGGAGGAAGGAAGGGAGGGGGAGGAGGTGGAGAAGAGGAACTTGTGCAATGCTCCCTTGTAAAGTCAGCCAAATGACGTTATAAGGGAGCATTGCACAACTTTAAATGAGTATGTTCCCTAATGGAGCAGCGACGTAACTTCGAAACAACGTTAAGTGGGAGGATGTTAAGTGAGGAGTTACTGTATTTGTAATTATTCTCAGAGTCTGATTCAAGCAGTTACCTATTTATCACATACAGGGCAATCCACATTTATTTTCCCCTCTACGAGAATGTAACATGGAACTGTAGTCAATGTTTTAACTAAACCAAAGTCTACTGTGCTCATAGCATTACCTTTATCCTCTCCACTTATCATTGTATAACAGAAAGCAATTAAATTGGTTTGGCATAATTTGTTTTTGAAAACCCCCATTACACACTGCTTATTGCTGTCCAAAATTCTAAATGTTTCCTTCTTTTTAGACTCTTTCATGAAGTTACTGTTTTTATAAAAATGGCTATTTTTATACTGAAAAACATGAGGGAAAAATTTGAGAAAAATAAAAACTAATATCCACATCCATAATGCAAAGTCATCTTTACCTGAATTTTTTTTCTTACTATTGAAAACACTGACATCAAATAGTGGCCTATTTTGAGGTCATAATGGAACTCAAGAAACCCAACTGTGACCCATGAACCTCTTGGTGCCAACAGGGGATGAACAGGGTTATACCCCTGGGTCAGATATATGCATAATAGTTCAACAAAATTTAGTGTGTCAGGTCTTTAATGAGAGCCAGTAGCCCCCTGTTCATCATAATCATTGTGAAATGTTTATACGGACAATATTTAAGAAGTAATGGATCTATACTGAAAATTATGTTCTGATGGTCATGGAGTTGAGGCAGGTCAGCAAGAGGTGACATACCACAGAAAAATTCCTTTCAGGCAGGAGGTAACAGATGCTTATCTTCCTGTTGGGTCATTTGGGTATTGTATGTCTCATAATTTAGAGCTACTTGCATACTGAGCCACAAACAAAATAAGAGATTGCAAAACCTTCAAAGAGAGGAAATTCACAGGATGAAACAAACAGCAGGGAGTGTCCTGTGTATGACTAAAGACAAAGGGTTGTTAGGGTATATTTTAGCAGGCATAGAAACATAGGGGTTTTTCATCTAGGAGGCAAGCTGACAGCATGTCTCTTTCATGAAGAAGCCTGGCTGTAAAATGCAGCCAGGGCTTTGGGTGAGCATTACTCTGTAAAACATAAGAGTATCTAATTAATTAAGTCTAGGTTCTAGAATGCATGTTATGATTTTATTTTATATGTAACCATTTGTCTCCAGTACATCTATTTGCTATCACTTGAATCTCTATGCTCTGTTAAATAAACGTATACTTGATTTCACTATAAACATATCTAAGTGCTGTGTCTTAAGCGGTAGGTGATCTGAGGTGAAACTGGTAAGCAGCAGTGTGCTCATTTGGAAGCAACAAGTCTGTGAATACTGCAAGTGCCCAGTGGACCTGGGGCTGGGTGCTCCAACTCAGAGGGCTTGAGGGTTGAAATATGACAATCTCTATCCTCTAAAGAGGCAGCAGGGCTTGCATAGGGCTAGAGGGTAGTGCTTGTGTTGCCTGTGGAGTTAGAGGAGGAGTTGAGAAGCTGACGCACAGCAGGCACAGGTGGTAGTGAGGTGCTTCATAGCCCTGGCTACCCCCAGGAAGTGTGACACCAAATGCATGTGATTTTGAGTAGATTTTCATTGTTACATACATGTCTTATTGAGTCATAGATTTTAAGGCCAGAAGGGACCACTGGATCATCTAGTGTGACCTCCCTGTATATGACAAGCCACTAACCACCACTCAGGGTCTCCTGCACCAAACCCAACAACCAGAATTAGACCAAAGTATTACAGCCCACAGGAGACTAAACTATTGTGTGCCATAGGCAGAGAACAGCAGGGAACCAAGGTGCACTAATGCTTGAGGCCTCTGCAATGTAAGGGAAATGATCAAGTGAGATATATCCAGATGATGCTAGCCAATGACCTGTGCCCCATGCTGCAGAGAAAGATGAAAAAAAAAACCAAGTTCCCTATGTATCTGACCTGGGTAAAATTCCTTCCTGGCCCCAAATCTGCTTTGACCCTGTCTTTTTTCTTTACACACTGAGTGACTTATTAAAGGATACTAAAGTATTTTCAGAAAGACAATTTGAGTACCTAGTGTGTTTGAAAATAAAGGGCTTGTACCACATCAATGTGCAAGTTAGTGCCTCCAGCTGTATGTGAAGCCAAGGATTTTTATTGTTTTGTTTTGTTGGGGCTGGCTCTTCTGCAGCAAGAAGAAGTGGGTAGGGCTTCCTCACCATGGCCTCCAGCAGTGCAACCACCTTGCACTGGGTGCAGTGGAAATCTTCATCTTTATGATGGAAAGCAATCATATGCACCCTGTGCACTGAATTACATTTGTTTCATTAGACACCACTCTCTTTTGTTGAGCTTCCTGAGCTGACTTTGTGCCTGCCCTGCCATTGAACCTTTAACATTTTCAGGAATTATTTGATTCTTCCTATCTAAATATGACTCAACTGAAATTAAAGGACTAGAACTCTCTTTGTTGTACCCAAATCCTCTCACTTGCTAGTTGGCCTTCTGTACTGTATCTCTCCATTTCTCACTGTTCCTCTTATCTTATATTCAGAATAGCAACAGTTTTGCTTTCTCTCCTCCAGCTTACTCCCACAATATACTTAGCTATTTGTCTCTCTCCATTAGAAGGAAAAATGTCAAAGAAACTATAATCTAACAACAAAACAATGTATTAAATGGAGTAAAGAACATTGGTGATTACACCTACTCTCACTCAGCCCAGTTTCCCCACTCATCTCAAATTCAGGTGGCTGGCTCCCTTGCTATACAACTTTCACATATACAGAACATACTTGTTTTTAGAAGTTGTTTGCTCACCTGGGACAAAGCGCTTATCCTGTGTGCATTGGTTTTTCCATGTCCCCCAATGGATATAACACTTGCTTACTCCTAGAGGTGTTATGAAGGCTTAAATATGAAGTACAACACTGTACGAGACACTCAGACATAAGTCTAAAGAGGTGGTGTGACGTTGTGCAGTCTATATGATTTTGTAAAAACATGATAAGTGAATATAATGTAATTGGAATAGTTTTATAAAAACATGATAAGTGAGTTTAATGTAACTGAAATATGCTTCATGCAAAAGGTATCATCACAAAGCTTATAATCTACTGAGAGTGATCATCCTATTTGTATAAATGTATCACTCTTGTATCTAAAACTAGAAATATAAAATATAACTCTGAGGGCCTATTGTAATTATGCAAAGTGTGGGCCATTGATGGTGGTTTGGAATCTTGATGACTCCCATTAACCAGAGCCATTGTCTGCAGATGGCTGTATTTACCTGTGAGTCTTCCTGTATATGTGTGTGCTGGCAAGTGAATAATGCAGCCTTGCAGTGACATGTGATCATGTCACCTGAACTGGAATCCATCTTTAACCTGGTGCTTTTCCAGTGAGGGGTGGGGGAACCCAGAGGGACAAAGGATTCCCGCCTTATGCAAAAGATATATAAAGGGGTGGAAGAGAACAGAGGGGGGAGAAGCCATCATGAAAAATCCCCTAGCTATCACCTGAGCTGGAACAAGAGCTGTACCAGGGGAAAGAATTGTGCCCAGGCCTGGAAGGTGTCCAGTCTGAGAAGAAACTTACTGAAGCATCTCTGAGGGTGAGATTATCTGTATTCAGTGTTTGATTAGACATAGATTTGCGTATTTTATTTTATTTTGCTTGGTAACTTATTTTGTTCTGTCTGTTACTACTTGAAATCACTTAAATCCTACTATCTGTATTTAATAAAATCACTTTCTACTTATTAATTAACTCAGAGTATGTATTAATACCTGGGGGAGCAAACAGCTGTGCATATCTCTCTATCAGTGTTATAGAGGGCGAACAATTTATGAGTTTACCCTGTATATGCTTTATACAGGGTAAAACGGATTTATTTGGGTTTAGACCCCATTGGGAATTGGGCATCTGAGTGCTAAGGGCAAGCAGACTTCTGTGAGTTGTTCTCAGGTAAACCTGCAGCTTTGAGACAGGTGGTTCAGACTCTGGGTCTGTGCTGGAGCAGATGGGTGTGTCTGGCTTCAGCAAGACAGAGTGCTGGAACCACCGGTAGCTGGCAGGGAGAACAGAAACAGAGGTAGCCATTGCACATCAGCTGGCAGCTCCCAAGTGGGTTTCTGTGATCCAACCCGTCACAGGTGGTATTATTATCATTAATGTCTTGAATTATATTTACATCTCCTTTAAGGGACCTTTCTAATATTACCAACGTGGTGTAAAAGGGTCTTAGCATAACTGAGAAACAGGCCTAATTATTGTAAGCACTATGAATGAAACAATCTTTTTTTAATGAAGAAACTAACATTTTAGTGATTGAGGAGTACCTTCTCCTAGATACTAAAATGAAAATATGGTTACTATCATCTCGCTTTTCCTCTGATAGCAACTTATCTGAAGAACAGCTCAGGGTGAAAAGAAGAGCTACAGTGATTTGTTCATATATGCAACTGTTATGAAGTCTATTTGAAATTAGGTCACTTCTGAATGATACACACTTTATGTTCCTAATCACTAAATTTTCTGGAACTTAAGAGGCTGTTTTCTGTCTTGATAAGTATAAATGAAGGAAGACAAGCTGGCAGAAGGTGAGAACTTAGTCATGCTACTTTATTTACTGTGAAATGCCAATAAAACCTCATGGCTGTAATCAAACTTTTTAAAAGTTCAAATTAAACTCCTATGAGCTATGTCACTGACTGACCTGAATATGTCACTGTGGCTCCTTTCGGTCCTAAGATGCGGCTAATTTTTATGCAGAAGCAAGGAGGGAAATAGATAGCTTTTTTATACAGTTGTCCCCAGTAATTAACTTTAGTGGACTTAGTGACATTGAGGGCTGGAATTTGGTTTTTGAAACCACTGTAACATTCGGGACTGGGGTGAGGGTCACTGGCTGGAGAGGCTCTGTCTACAGACGATAAAGGAATGCATCCATGGCTATACCCTTTCAAGTGTTTAAAGGGATACAACATGTTATCCCCATGGTACGTGCACCAGACTGCTGGCCAGGGGGCAAGTGTGGCAGTAGGAGGTGTGAGAAGAACCATGGCCATATCTATCCCTTTTTGGTCTCCAGCACTCTGTGCCACTCCCCTCATTGTCAGGGGTCAAATTCAGAGGTGAGCTAAATAGCAGTGTATGTCATACATTGGTAAGTCAATGGGGGTGTAAGTTGGTGTAATTCTGAGGGGACAAAGGGCAACTTGAGGCAAGAAATGTAAACAATACATGGGAGTGGAAAGATGCAAAGTAAAGCAGCCCTCACAGTGGTTCTGCTCCCCCTCTCTAAATACAAGTCCTCAACTAAAATGAAGGGCTCCACTGTGCTTTGTATAAGGGGACTGTTGGCCCCTTACTAAAACTCAGTGAGGGTTTTTGATTAGTTAGGTACCAGTACCAAAAGGAAGGGGAAGGATCGATGGGAAACAAGGACACCGAGACTGACAGTCACCAGGGGCAATGGGGAGAGGCCAATGCTCCAGGTCAGCCTGATTGACAGGCCAGACAGGCTAATGATGGAGTCAGGGGATCAAAAAGGTTCCGTCCTCCATGTGAGCTTGAATCACCCTGAGTCACACAGACAGAGTGGGGCCGAGCTAAGGAGAGAGCAGACCCTGTGCTGGGAGCAGTGCTGCAGCCACAGAGCCAGAGACACAGCCCAGGGAGAGCAGATCCTGTGCTGGGAGCAGGGCTGCAGCCACAGAGCCAGAGACACAGCCCAGGGAGAGCAGATCCTGTGCTGGGAGCAGGGCTGCAGCTACAGAGCCAGAGGGGCCAAAGAAGCAGCCCAGGGGGCTGGAGGCAGAGCAGCAGCATCAGTGCTGAGGCAGAGTGGAGCTGGAGCTAGAACAGTGGAGCTGGGGCGGGAGCTGAAGCAGTCTGGAGCCAGGTGTGGTGAGCAACTGTGGCCAGCCAAGGGGGTACCCTGGGCAAAGGGCCCAGCGCAGAAAGACACCCCCAGCCAAGGGTCCTTGCAGGCCAGACTGGGAGGCAGCTCTTAACCTGACGGGGGGCTGACACTGGGAAGAAGGGTCCCACCACCCAAAGCCTGGAGGTGTGTGGCCACCATCAGAGTAAGTGTCCAACCCACAGCATCCCTGCAGCACAGCCAGGGCCTGAGAAGTAGGCCTGGGACCTACAAGGAACAGACTGTGAACTGCCCTGACATTCCAGAGACACTGTTTGTAATGTTCCCTGCTACAGAACAGGGTGATGTGTTTTCCTTAAACCTTTCCCATTTTTCCTTATTCTTTTTTAAATTAATTACTGATTAAATAAATTGTATTTGCTTTGAATTGTATGTAATGATCAGTGGGTCAGGGAGGTGCCCAGTGCAGAGAGAGTACCCCAGAGCGGGGACACCCTAGCCCCTGTCCTAGGTGACCACAGCAGGGTTGGGGGGTCGAGCCCACCAGGAATCCTTGGGGTTACCAGGACTCTGCCAGACAAGAGAGTGAAAGGGGAGTCCTCGAGGGCAGGGAGGCCTCTGGGTAAAGGAAGTGGGAGCAAGGTCTCAGATCCTTTCGCTAGCCCACTTCACCGGGGTAGTATATAAGCCAGGAAAGTTCCCCACAATGGTGGGACCATGCCCCCGCTTACATAATTATACACAACCTCATGTTGGGGGTGGTGCAGAGTTGCACAGCCTAAAGGGAAATTTACCTCAGGGAGGCACAACACTTCCCAGGCCTCTTCAGTTGCACTAGGTGGGGAGTATTTCACTACACAATCTACACTCTTTTTGAGCTGTGCTGTATACTTCACTGAATTAATGTCTGTATGTGAGGGGAGCCATGTGTCTTCCCATTCTTTGTTCCCTCTCAGATTCCTTCTAGTGGGGGGCATCCTGGTGGTAACCCTTGCACTCCCGAGTTCAGGAACTGGACCTCCTTCTGCCGGCTGCACAAGGTGTACCTTTACTCCCTCTCCCCCCAGCCTATGCAACCACATGAAGACCAGGTCGCAATTTAGCCCTAGTAGCCTGATCCATCTCCACTGTAATCCAGGGGCTTCAATAGGAGTTAGATCAGTCCCTCATACTCTTTGCAGTGCCCATGTCTGGTAACATGCACCATTGCTCCGTATCCCCACTATACTCACAGACACGTAACTCACATGGTGCAAGATTCTGGCTGCCTCCTTCACCAGAATGCAAGTGGGAATGTGTCCTTCTCCCTTCTATCCCACACTACTTTGCATATCCCTGCCACAGAAGCTAGAACAGGGGTAGGCAACCTATGGCACTCGTGCCGAAGGCGGCACGCGAGCTGATTTTCAGCGGCACTCGCACTGCCCGGGTCCTGGCCACCAGTTCGGGGGGCTCTGCATTTTAATTTAATTTTAAATGAAGCTTCTTAAATATTTTAAAAACCTTATTTACTTTACATACAACAATAGTTTAGGTATATATTATAGACTTCTAGAAAGACACCTTCTGAAAACGTTAAAATGTATTACTGGCACGCGAAACCTTAAATCAGAGTGAATAAATGAAGACTCGGCACACCACTTCTGAAAGGTTGCCGACCCCTGAGCTAGAATATGGCCCTGAAAGAATAGCAATATTCTGACATGGGTCAGCAATATTATTTGTTTAAACAGCACTGTCATAGCTTTCAGTTTAGTTCATTTTAAGCTCCCTGTTACTCCCCCCCTCACCCCCCCCCAGTAGACTTAGTAAATAGCTTCCCAAACCACCTGCAAACTCAAGGTCAACCTCAGGCAAACTCAAATGTCTACTGCAATGTGATAAAAACAAGACTGGCTGTTCCAGGTGACAGGCTGTCAGCTTTTATTTATTTATATAGTCTTGGACTCTGTTAGATTTATGAGTGTCAAGGCTGGCAGGCCAAACACAGAGAGGTACTGCAGAGAAAAACAGGGAAGAATACTGTTGATTTTAAAGTCTGACACACTGTATTTTCTGTGCAGGTAAATACCGTGGATAGACTAAGCCTAGAATATTGAGATAAATTGAGTGTAATCAGTTGAAATTTAAAGACCTGGACACCTCATTTTGTAACAAGTGAGAGTTTGGAGGTAATTAAAAATATTTTCTTGCACAAAATAATTGACATAGTAATTATTTTTTCAAAGGACCCTTTCCATGAAAATATCTTTAGCTTGCCTCTTATTGCAATCACATGCATGCATGCATGGTTAGTTCTTGTTGTGCCTTTTTAAATAAGCATTTTGTCAGAAATATTGCTAACTAGAGCTCAATTCAAGTTGCAAAATTAAATGTGGATCCAGGTTTGGTTCTGGTTCATTTTTTTGGCTCAGGCTGCTCTCCAGGTGTTCTTTTTTTTAATGGGGGGGTGGGGAGGGAGATACCAAGAACAGTGATTATCCCACTAAACACAACCTTCTGTGCAGACACAGCCTCATGGGTGGATTTATTTTAGTACACAGGAGAACAATGCTGCAACCTTTGTAATCCCAGAACTGCCACTTCTGAGCCTCCTTTGCTTTTGAAAATGGAAGGTATGATTTTCTGGCTGTAGGAAGGGATATTTTCTGGATATATGTACGGAATACACAGCAGCTTTAGGTGAACTCTTAAGGAACGGGCATCCTGTTTTCACTGAAATGTCAGAAGTAATAAAGAAACAAAGAGGAGTGAAAAACAGAAAACGTGACCTGCAATGTAAACAGTATAGTCTCTGAATAAAGGTCTCCTTGAGGGATCAGTGACTTTAAATGTACTATTAATTTAAAATGTATATACATAATATACAAATATACATATACAGAGAGAGTGACAGAAAAGTGTCATGCTTTCCTTGAGTAGTGTCACATATTAACAAAATAAATTTCCAGGACAACTAATTGACATCCAATCCCTCGGGTATATTGAACTCTCATTTATCATCCCTTTTCCTTTCCTTTCCTTTTTTTTTTTTTTTAAGTTGTTAAAGCACAGTTCTGGGGTTACTCACTTTCTGTCATAGTCTCTCAGCCATACTCCCTAGCCTAACCTTGGGCTTGCTTCAAACACCTCTCCCCTTTGCACTCAGTCACCAAAAAGAGAAAAAGCACAATCAGAAAGAGACTATGATGTGACCTGAACGTTGACTAATATTTGAACAGCCTCTGTTAGCTCCTGGGCTTAGAAAAGTTTGCATTACCTGCTCGTTTTTATGTCTGACATTTTGTTCCATCTCAGGTTCTCTCATATAGTGGCAGATTCCAGCTCCCGGCAAAGAGCATGCCTGAAGTTGCTTTTGAACCCAAGATAACCCAGGAACTTGGAAGTGCCAAGTATGTTGGCATTTGAGTTATATAAGCTCCAATGATGTCATGGGAGCTAATGCTGAAAATGTATAAAGACTCTTATATATAACATGTGTAAAGCAGAAAGTGTTCTAGGGCCAAACAGCTTCACAACAGCCCTGTAAGGCAAATAAGAATATTGTATGCACATTACAGAAGAGTGAACTCAGGCACAAACAGGTTAAAACTGAAGCTGATACAGAGTAGAGCCAGGAATAAAGCTTGTGTTTGTTCTTGTGCACCGGAGGCCTGATCCAACTCTATTTAATTAATGGGAGACTTTTCATTTACATTATTTGAAGCAGAATCTGGTCCTAAGAACACAATGAGAGATTGTACCTGGCCCCTAAAAAGGGGAATATGGTGTGTGTATGGGCAGGATCCTTATGTCTTTGTCCTACTCTTTCCCATCTGTGCAGAGCTAGGCACTATTTAGTGCTATACATCAGTGTAAGACTAGGGCACACTATAAGTAAGTACATTATGGCCCTAATCCAACACCCATGTATATCAGTGGGTGTTTTACTATTGACAAGGTCCCTGTATCGGTGAGTAAATCTTTCTCATAAACTCCTGTGGCCCTCAGGCTTCTGGCAAACTGTACCTGTGACCCTTGGTCCTGGAAGTCATATCTGTGGCCTATAGGGGCATTGATGATTGGAGAGAAAGGATGGTCCAGTAGCTAAGACCCTATCCTGAAATTTGGGAAACCCAGATTAAATCCCCTACTTTCCCACAGTCTTCCTGTATGACCGACAGGCAAGTCATTTAGTGTTAATGTGCCTCAATTCCATAAGTAAAATGGGGATAATACTTAAAACTACCTCATGGGTGTTTGTTAGGATAAATAAATTAAAAGATTGTGAGGTGCTCAGATAGTACAGCAATATAAGTATCAGGTATAGATAGTTTATATACATTGAGAGTGTTTCTAGATTTGCTTTGATTATTTTTAAAACAAATATTTTAGACCCAAATAGAGGTGAGGAAATCAATGTTCATTTTGAACTTGCTTTTCTTAATGTATCCACTCTCTAGGGTTATGCATTCAAATTGTTTCATTTAAAAAATGAGAAATGATTGGGAATGGGCTTGAATGGCTTGTGAATCCTTAGTGTGTCAAATTGCGCTGGGGTACTGAAATTGTATGCCACGTGAAAGGTATGAAAATTAGCTATGGAATGGTGCTTTTAATGTGAAGTTATTCCTAGAGACACTATTTGATTATAAAACCATGTATTTTCATTTCAAGAAGTTTTAAAGACCATGGTGCTCAGACTTTGTGACAGAAATATTAACTCAGGTTGAGATTAGCCCGATCTAAAGTTTCTGACTTTGTGGACTGAAATGTAATGGAACAGCAAGGAAGGAAAAACAATGAATCATTATATATCATTGGGGCAGCATGCAAATAATGCCCCTCTTTCAGCAAAGTGTTTGCCTGAGTTATCTTTAAGAAGTTGATGATAGTGAATGAAAAATTACAAATTTCATTATGTTGCAGTGTAATAGACATGATGCCATATTCACTATTGTAATCACAATTTAGAGAGTGGCAACCTAAGACAGCAAGCACAACAGTTACTGTATCATACTAGCAATGGCTTGAATTCAAGGATCTGAAAAGCAAAAAAAGAACTCTTATTTTAGAAAGTATAAACCCAATTCTACCTCAGCTTTATTATTTTTCCATATCTGATTTTGCAGGTATATAGCAAACAATATTCCATGTGGAAATTTAGGCCTTGATCCCGTGTTAGAACTTCATGGCCTCACCTCTGAGCATACTTGGTCCTCAAGGCAGCAAGAGGCCTCTTTGCATTCTGTGTACTTGGTGTCCATTCTAAAAAGCCTACACTGGATGTTAACATCACTGGGGGGATGCATCATTGTTACTGAGGTCAACATTTGGTCCCCTATTATAGCAAATTAAGTACTTGCAGATAGATGCTATTAGTTTTTACTTAAAATGTTGAACAACTCCCTTCTTTTCCAGTACACCTGAACAATTGCTGGGGACATTCCTGGATGGGCTGGGAGCCTGAGGGAGTTTTGACAATGTATGATCTGGCTGGTGTAGCAGTCCCTAAGGAACCATTTGAGCTCACATTAGATCAGCACTTAGAAACTGGCTCAAATGCATTCCTGCAGAAACTTGGTTAACTTCAAAGGACTTATGCCAGAGATAAATATGGCCTGGAAATTTTAAGGCATTTATTACGTTAGTAATGCAACTCCAAATGGTAACATGAGCCTCAAGTGGAGGTGAACAAACCTTCTGATTTGTGCATTTGGTTCAGAGCCAATCAATTATTCAGGTTCAGATGTTCATCTTTAACAGTATGGTAGGAAATAGGAAGCATATATCCTTTTTGGGTCTTTTTCCTCTGGTCTATACAGGTCTCTCGCGTCTTACGTGGGGGTTCCGTTCTGCGGTCAGCGCGTAAAGCGAAAACCGCTTATAGCCAAAATCCCATTGACTTCAATGGCAGGCGGAATCGCCTGCACTACAGAAACAGTACGTAAATTGCTTTTTTTTTTTTTTTTTTTGTGTGTGTGGTTTTGCTGACCGCGCAAAGCCGAAATCGCGCATGTTAAATGCGCGTAAGACGCGAGAGACCTGTACAAGCTGGGGAGCTTTGAAAATGATTTAATAATGCAAACATCATTTAACTGCAGTAAGGAGCATGGGAAATAGTATTTAGTGACATACATGATAGAGAGGGCAGTTCTGTTCCTCAGTCTAAGAAAGGAGACATCTCCCTTGGAGTCACTATCTGATAATTGCAAAAATGGACTGCAGAACCACAAGTCTTCAAAGGTCACTGGAACAAATATAATGCCCTCAAAAGGGTAAAAATGTCCCTGTAATTTTAAGGAATGTATTACTTCAGTAATGCACCTAAAGGAATAACTATCTAAGAAGAGCTGAACTGAACTGAGGCTTTCTGTCTCTGAGTATTTTGCTGATTCTTCTCTCAAGCAGATTCTATCCTTTTTGATAATGCCCACTCAATACTACAACAGTCCTCATTAACTAAGGCATGATTTAATAGCAAAGCTCTATTTCACAATCAGCACATTCTACAGAAAGGCCCTTCTAATCAATTCCAAAACATAACCTCTTTGTTGATGTTTCTTAGAGCTATTTACACACTTTGCCAAAAGAAAGTCTTGATATTGCTCCATATGCAATTTAAATGTTTAGACCCACTGTGCTTAATCCTGTCAGCAAGATGCTAATTAATTACTTTGTTTAGTGTGTTTAACACAGCAGTAGATTGTTTACATCTTTACACAACATACGGGCTAAAGGTTAGATTATTATTATACTTACAGGAAAATACAAAACCAGGTGGCACTTACCACAGTATTACACTATGAAGCAAAATGCTGTATAAATCAGACAACAGTTCACCAACAGATGTTATATTATGTAAATTTGTTTCAGAGCTTGTCATCCTAAAGAGGCCCAAAGCATTAAAACCATGTGCTAATGTACTAAAACTTCACTTTGTGTGCTGACTGCTAATTAGAAGAGTAAGTTTAAGGTCTTTTCAGTCATCCTTCTATACATACCCTTACAGGGATAGAGCTGTGTTAACAGAGAATGGAAAATGAATATTTGGGGGTATTTTGCAAGATAAAACAAAGCCCCAAAACTTCTTTGTCATAATATTTTATTTTCTTTACTGTTCAAAAATGTGAACCTTTTAAAAATGGTTGTTTTATCCTGCTGCAAAAAGCTGTTTTCACAGGGTGAGATTCAATTTGCTAACATACGGCTCAAGTAATGAGAGATTAGGAGGCACAGGGTAAAATCTCTCTCATCTTGGGGCAAGGGCATGTGGCTGGAATTACAGCAACAGCCCTGTATTATTCTGCAAAATCACCCTAACTTTGGTACCCCCTTTCCCATCCAGGAACTCTCCCCCGCCCCACCCCTGCCACTGCTTTCCTTCAACAATTTCTTTATACACACACCACTGTCTCTTGCACACAAAGAACCCTCCCACTTAGCTAGTCAAGTTATTTAAGATTTATTTCTATTCATAAATCCTTGGGAAGGGTTCAGTTACTAGATGATGAATGCCCTATGTGCAATTTAGATTGACAAACTGACAGAATGCTGTTCTCTCTGCTAGCCAGTTATAATTTCCATAGAATATAAGGGGACACAGAGCCCTCCCATGTTCAACCCCTAGAGAAATATGCCCCATCACTTCCCTATCTCTCTGTGCTTCCCCACTCTCTTTGCTGTCATCTTCTATCAAACAATGAATAACCAATTGGTAATTATCACAAATAAATCACAATCAGATGAATACTTCAGTGTATTAAAGAAACTTGGGGGCAGATTTTTGAATCAATTGAGAGACAAAAAATCATTAAACTGCATGTGCAAATTGGTGTTAGTGCAAGCTCCTAGCTACATGCCTGGGCCTGATTCTGATTTCACACCGATCTTACACTGCTGTAATAGTTTCCTTTAAAGGAGATACTCCTGATTTGCACCAATGTAAATGAGAAGTGCAATCAGGCCTTAAAAGAGGCATCTATTATACACTTTGGAAATGGCAAGTAATTTCACACAATCTCTAATCAAGACTAATTTCAAGAGAGAAAAAATATGTATTCTTCCAGCATGGAGAATAGAGCAATTGTATCATTTTGATGGAAATAAGAATAAGGGTCATATATGTTTTTCTTCTACCCTCTCATCACTCAGGCATATCCCTACACTGCAGCAACTACTCATCTCCCTTTACATTTACATATCTCTGGAGCAAATATGAAACTATAGCAGAAGTGGACTTAGAAAAAAGAATACTGGTAGCCTTTGCAAGCACTTTACTGCTATTCTTAGATATAATTCCAGTAATGCAAGTGCATACAATACTTCTCTAGGGCAGATGCTTCCTTTGAAGTTGACCCTTAATCACTGCTTCACTTCAGCACACACACATTTATCTACTGAAGTCTAAATTTCTGCTTCAATACTTGCAAAATCTATGAGTAGAATCTTCTGTGATAGGAAAAGAGATTTAACTTTCTCTGGGACCATATGCCTTTTGTATTTTTATCAGACTCAGACTCATCCTGAAAGTTCTTCACTTGTCCATCTAGTCTCTGAGAAGAAGAATAAAATCCACCAGAGCCTAAAATACAGAATGACCTGAGCTGAACTCAGTTCAACTCCTCCCTTTTAAAAAGCATGGGTAGGAACAATGCTTTTGTGCACAAAGTTCTTGGCAACCTATTTAGCACAGTGATCAATGTCAATGGGGATTTAGAGATAATGCATTTTTATTACAACATTGTCATGTTATTACATTTCATTTTATATACATGGAAATCCAAAAAAAGATTCTGTAAATCTTATACAGAATTTTATTCAGTGTTAATTGTGACTAGAGCTTGAAGAAACCAGAGGTGATTTCAAAGGTTTATGCCTCTTGATAACTACACATCCTTACTTCTCCCTGCTACCCACCAATAGGACACATGACAAAAGTCACAGCAGTTATGGTCAGCAAGAAGATCTTTACAGTCCGTGATGCATTAGGGTATTTTCAATGAAGGGTCTTTGCATTTGGGACTTGCTCCTGCAAGGGTTTGATGGCATTTAAAATGTAATGCAAGATGCATTTGCTTAGGTGCTCAAATATAACAGAAGCGAGCACAGTATAAGAATCTAAATAGAACAGGACAGAATAGTCTGGCATTTCAACTGGCATGGATTACCATTAATGTGGAATGGGGAGGTGCTGCCTGATTTATTTTTGGAACAGTATCATCCACAATAATAGGCATTTATAAATTAATATCTAAATAAATGTATCTCAGAAAATGGTCCAGTAGATTATTATTTAATATGTTTAACCCCCTCTTCTGAGATCCGATTGGTGGAGTCCCAAAGTGACTGATTGGACTGTTAGCCCTATTTAAGCCATCAGCAGGAACAGGAAGCTGTCTGAACAACTGGGTTCTACCCTGCTCTGGACTGTGTACCTCATTCTTCCTGTTCTTTGTATTTCCGGGCTTTATTTCCTGACATCTGACTTGTGATTACAGACCTCTCATTTGTCTCCTGCCAATGGCTCCCCGGTATCTGACCTAGCCTGACTCTGATTCCAGCCTTGTGGTTCTGATCTCCAATATTATGAGGCTCTAGTAAATTGTAAGCTGCATATAGTTTGTCCATTGGCAGCTTCCAATGTTGGTGCCTCATACAGGCTCATGTATTAAATAATCCTAATGCCATTTATTCATCTAGGCAAACCTTTTGTTTATATATGAAACCCCTCCCTCCCATTTAATCTTCCATCCCATTAAATTTGCTCTAATTTCTAAAGTGTTTTACTGTAGAAGACCTCACGGAAGCATCAAACATCTATCTCATTTTCACTAACCTCTCCCCATCCATAGCTACAACACCTTCAGTAATTCGGGCAGAGTTGGCTAGCCCACCCACTTTCTTGATATTTATAATTTATGACAAATGGAATAAGCCTTCGAGACCTGGCTGTAGCCAACATCATTTCATGCTTGGTATCCAGTGACTATTAAAGATAATCAAACTTCTCTCTAGCAATCTGACATCATTACTAACTGTTTCACAGTTTAGTTTTCAGATGAGCTATTGAGTTTCTCAGAATTGATGTTGTTTATTGGTACCAGTGACAGCAAGTTATGTTGCTCAGCAGTGTGTGTATATTTTTGACTGCCTAATATACTTTGATCAGGCATCAAATTTTTCAGCTTCAGGGAGAAAAACTCTTATTTATTTATTTGTTAGGTAAGTGCTGCTGTGCAAGACTTTTCTCCTCTAAACTATCCAAAATAAGCAGTGATTTGCAGCTGGCACTATGAACTGCAATCATTTAATCTTAATTGATCACTTTCAGCCCAGACTTCAGGAGGAAGGAATCTCCTTCATGGCCCCTTACTCTTCAATCTGGGTTCTTTGCCATGTCTGGCAAATGTATGAGTCTCCTAGCCGGATCTATTTCCCAGTGACTTCAACGTAGCCATATTCTAACTTGTCAGGACTGTGATCTTCAGTGGCATTTCTCAAAGATTCTCAGGTCTGACCTAACAACTCTGCTCTTATTGCTACCAGTGTAACTCAGTCAAAGTTGAGGTAGTTACTCCAGGTTTAAATGGGTGTAAATGAGCAAAAGATTTTGTCCTGTGATGCTAAAATCTAGATAATGGAAATGTTAAATTCGAAAAGATTCAAAAAATGATACACTGAAACTAGTGATACGTCATAACTAAAGCCTGCTGCAGCTAGGAATATGCACAATGGTGCAGCCTGATCATGAAACAAAGTTAGAAGTTAGCATCTGGTTATACCCCAGAGGAGAGAGAAAGAGATAGGGGCTGCTAGATCTGAGAATCTCCCTCTATGCAAAGGCCTTAAACGTAGTGGGCCTATTTGAAGGCAGGAAGATGAGAATTGGGGGGAAGGGCCTGTTGGAATCAGCAGGATGCATTGGAAATCCTGGAAGAGAAAAACCTGGTTGTGTTGGGAGGTAGAAGTGAGGAAAGTAGGGAGAGCCAGGAAACTTCATAGGATGTGGAGAATCTTCAGATATGCAATGGAATTTTTCAATTGTTATCTGAACCAAACTAAAAACTTCTAAACCTTTTGAGATTTAATCATCATTAATATATATATATATATATATGGAGATATACCTATCTCATAGAGCTGGAAGGGACCCTGAAGGGTCATTGAGTCCAGCTCCCTGCCTTCACTAGGCAGGACTAAGTACTGATTTTGCCCCAGATCCCTAAGTGGCCCCCTCAAGAATTGAACTCACAATCCTGGGTTTAGCAGGCCAACGCTCAAACCACTGAGCTATCCCTCCCCCCTAACTACATGGGACAAATTAGCTCAGTCGATTAACAGAAATCACTGAAATTACCATGGGCTTCTCCAGGGACAATAATAATGATCACTAAGGTCCTGATCTAAAGCCCAGTGAAGTCAGTGGGGAAGCTCAGCTCAGGTTTGCAATGTAACTGAGCACCACAATACCAGCTTTTCCAAAGCATACCATCCTAAAACAAAGATCTTTAGTTCTTGTCATATGAGATAATGATATGAAGAGTGTTTGAATGATCAGAAGAGAATTTGAGGAGAAATACAGTCTGTTTTGTTTTAGTAAGTTGAAAAGTAAGGATGGGTAAAGTGGGCCTAAAATATTACTTGAATAGTCTTTTGATTAAATGCTGCTTTAGGACCTCATTTTCTTGGGTGCTTCGAATCAACAGTTTTCAGCTTGAACTGTAGGTGCTCAATGAAAATCAGACCCTTAGTGAATTCATAAAACACTGTACTGGTGTTATGCTGTGGAGTGTAGCCATTAGTCTCTGGGAATCCTGGGTTCAAATCTCATTCTAGACATTAAAATATCTTTAGTGATCTTCATGAGGAAGTATTCCCTACAATTCAGGTCCAGCAGTGGAAAAAATAGAGGGAATCAATATAAATGCAGTTAAACCCTTTGTCTGACCACATAACTGAGCAAATTTAGCAAGTCTAAGCCTTTGCTCAGACAAGTCTCAAGCTGGAGTAACGGGGACGGAGCAGATCAGGAATGAGGTACATTGTTTTGACTAAATGTATATAAACTGACAGTACTTGTCTAAAGCCATTGTATTGGTCCATCTCTCATAAGAATTTAAGTTGCCTACTTAATATACAATAAAATACCAATGTGTACAGTATAGGCAATTAACCTTGATGAAATTTCTTTACATGGTCCTATTTATAACTTTATCTCTGTTTACAAAAGGTTTAAATAAGCAACTAAAATGTAATTTGCCTCTTCATTAGCTCAGACCTGGGAAAAATCAGCTTGACAAGATGGAACCTAATATACTACTATAGAAAATTTTGCTGAGTTGCATGTGGAATTGATGGCAGTGTACTACAGGATGAGCTGACGACTACAAATTGAGCCTCTTAAGGATTAAGATTGGAGGTCCTGAACCAAACCCAGGGGTATTCTCACAGCAAAGGAAAACGATTTACAGTATTGTTGAGAAACTCTACTGCCACCATGTTACTATAGAGCATTCTCTACTTGATTCTGAATATTTTCGACTCTACGACACCCCCCACCAATAAATAAATAAACAAACTAGGCATACTGCATTCCTGTGCTTTGAAGCACAAATGATGTTTAGTGCATGACTGCCTGGAGCCATAGAAACAATATCCACATGGATTTCTCTTGCACAAACAAGCATAGAACTTGTCATTAAAAGAGTATATTTTCTATTATTTTTCAGGCATTTGTTTCCCTGATATGAATTTTAATAATGCCAAACACCTTTCTTTCTTCCCCACCTCCACCTATCAAACAAAACTTTTCATTAAAAATTTGAAAAACACAAAAAGAAATGTAAGAGTTTGGATAACAACAAAACTTTGCAAGTAGATTTTGTGTTTCTCCCTTGACACAAAGGGAGTTCAGTGAAGTAAGTAGCCAGTTTGCAGCAGCCTTCGAGATTAGCTGTTGGAATTGTACAGAAAAAGCACTTGTAACTGGAGATACATTTTCTCACAGAGAAAGAACTGAGTTTTCTCCTCTCCAAAATACCCACTGCTCAGTATGGGCCTGATCATGCGAGCCAGTTACTTATGTGAGTAGAACTTATTCGTGTGAATAGTCCTGATCAATCTAATGAGATCATACACTTATGTGAGTTGAGGGTGCTGGATCAAGCCCTATGTTTGTCACTGGCGCCAATTCAGGTATTTCTTGGGAGGAAGGGCGGTTAGCAAATTCCTGTCTCTGCCCTATCCCTGGCAGGAACTCCTTTCCTCTCACTTAGTTACCCCCCCTCCCGCCACCTACCCCTCACAGACCCCGGGTCTCCCTCAGCCAGGGAGTCTCCCACACAGTACATGAGCTGGTGCTGCCAGGAATCAAGTTCTCATAGAATCATAGAATATCAGGGTTGGAAGGGACCTCAGGAGGTCATCTAGTCCACCCCCCTGCTCAAACCAGGCCCAATCCCCAGACAGATTTTTGCCCCAGATCCCTAAATGGTCCCCTCAAGGATTGAACTCACAACCCTGGGTTTAGCAGGCCAATGCTCAAACCACTCCCATGAACTCTTCCACAAAGAAAAAGATTCCCCATGTACCAGGTGGAAACTCGATTTGGACCAGCCACCACACTGTCTGTACGGAGGAGAGGCTGGGCCATGTCTGAGTGATGTTGTAACCAAGCAGCCAGAAAAGTTTTGGGGCATTCTGAGCAATAGGAGAGCAACAGCAGAACCTGAGAGCAAAGAAGAGTTGACCCAGTCACAAAGCCCATAGTCTGCTTCCTCTCTTCTATAGTAGATCTGCTCCTGTGCAGGCTTCTCCTTTTCTCCAGTGGGGAGAGGAAAAGAGGGAGACCCTGCTCCCAGATCCCTTTTTGGGGAGAATTAGATTACATTCATCTCTCCTTTTTCTCTTCCCCTTGCAAACCCCTTCACCACAAGATGCTGCTGCACTATATCACCCAAATGTCAACACCCATTATGGCAGACCCCCCAAAAACTCAGCAAGCTCCCTTCTATTCTGATCTACTTAACTACTTCATGGGACACGAGAGAGAGTGTGAGTGTAAAATTCTGGTTTTGAGGTCCCTTCTGCTGGTGTGTGTGTGTGTGTGTGTGTGTGTGTGTGTGTGTGTGTGTGTGTGTAAGTAAAACTGTAAAATAAAATTAATGAAATAATTTTATCTATGAGAAATGAAAAATCAGGCATTCTTAACTCAAAGAAATTGTTCAGCTCACACAAATCAACTCTAAGTTGAGAGGTATTAACAAGCTAAGTAAATTCCCCATGTTTCTCAACTACTATGCTACTCACTGAGGATTAGTTTTCTAGTGGTTGCTTTCCTGTGGAAGGCTTTGTCCTTTGGTAACCACATGCCCAGCACACTGCCTTTGGCAACTGGCTCAGGGACAGATATTATTTTACTGAAACAACAATTTAATATTAAGTATCCCACTACTTCCCCTTCCAACATCTAATTAAAGGAGAAGGGATAGTGCTTATGTGATTTTATTAGCTGAAATTTCATAAGGCTTGGGTGAGGGCTCTAAAAGTTGGGTGAGCCACTAAAATTGAACTGTAATTAAAAAAAACACACCATAATAAATGATTCTGTACAGTAGCGGCGCCAGCTTTGCCGGCGCCCTAGGCGGCGGCAGGTCCCGCCCCCGAAATCCCACCCCCAACAGCGGCGGCGGAAGGCCCCGCCCCCAAATTTCTACGGGCGGCGGGGGCGCAGGCGCCCCCAAAATAGCAGCGCCCTAGGCAACCGCCTAGGTCGCCTAATGGGAGCGCCGGCCCTGATTCTGTAACTTCATGGGGAATCATTGTCTTTTACTGACATGCTATTGTTTAATTTCTTTTTAAAGGAAGTTTTTCCTAAATACAGAGTAGAAATAAAAAGGGTGAGGAATGTTTGGTTTGGGGAACATTTCTCCATAGATGTTAGCGCTGAGTACATTGTAACAATACTTTAGAACGATCTCTATAGTGTCTTTCAAAATACTTTGCTGGCTTGAAATACAGGGACCTCAAAGGCAAATTGTTCCAGCCATGCAGGAAAAAGACAAGATACAAGGGATGTGGATTAATTAGGCCTCAATTTTATTAACCTAACTCATTTGTGAACTACCCAGCAATAACTCACATAGAGAAGGTCATGATTCCTTCCTTGTTTCCACCTAGTGGAGGGATGCTATCAGCCCTCTTCCCTTCCACAGCTGGTCCCCAGCCCATTGCTGGGACCCCACTTGTACAAAGGGTAAGAGGCTAGGGGAAGGTGGTTGTCATCTCCTCACTATTCCAGATGTTAGGATCCCCAAGCCCATTCCCCAGTTTCTTTAGATGATGCTTTTCCCTAAGTCCACTTCCAATTCCATTTTAAAAGGGAACGAGACCCCCTATGGAATAAATACCTGCACTGGATACCTGCCACAAGGAGGTGCCAGCAATTAGCTTGGCTACCTCCCCTCCTCTTGGCCAGGTTCCCAGATAGTTATAGTACCCTTCCTAACATAAGCCAAAATATAGCATCTCTCCAGTAGGACAGTGTACCCCATTGTCATTGGATACTCAGGTACAAAATATGTTTTACATGTTATCCAAGAGATAGCAACTGCAGCAGAACATATCCTTCTCATATCGTTCTGTCAAAGCACAAAGGAAAAGTACAGTTAAATTCTTTTACCCTCTGGTTTTTAGTGACGCTCTCCCTCCTAATACTGATGAACCTCCACCATACTTAACTTACACTATGTAAGGAGGCCATAGTCCATATGGTCATAGTCAATATAAGCAGGTCAATGTGCTCAGTGTATGCACTCTTGGGATGTGTGGTTGCATCTGGCTGCTCTTGCAACATGAATAAAAAATGAATAGTTTACTAATTATAGCTAAAGGTTCATCCCTGATTAACAGGTCATTGATTCTTGAGAGAGAACAGCCTAGAGTCATGTTTAGAATATTGTATGCTTGGCAGGAATATCTGGACAGTACAATAAACTTAGGTCCAAGAGGCTTGGAGACAAGCATCACATTAGACCAGGGGTCGGCAACCTCTGGCACGCGGCTCGCCAGGGTAAGCACCCTGGCGGGCTGGGCCAGTTTGTTTACCTGCCGCGTCGGCAGGTTCGGCCGATCGCGGCTCCCACTGGCCGCGGTTCGCCGTCCCAGGCCAATGGNTGTAGCCCATCAGTTATCTGCTCCTCCAGGATGGCTGAGTTCTCTCTTTTGCCTTATCCCCATCTGCAGCACTTGCCTCTTTAGCCAGAGAAGGGAGCAACACAAAATGGTGATCAAAGGGGTGATCCATGCTCTGCCTGGCATATACACATATATATTAGCTATGGAGCAAAGCACTGATTACAACCTCTGAACAAGCAGCACTGCCTTGACCATGTCACTAGTGAAAGGATTGAATATATACCATCTGCAGCCCATTGCCACCAGTGCCCATGACATTGGAATTTATTTTAGCTTCTGGGAAGCTTAATGAGCACATGCCAAATAATGTTATTCTGATCACATGGCAATTTCCAAGTAAACATTCTGGGTGCACATTCTGGAAGTTTTTCAGAGGGAAAAAGCAAATATCACTTGGGAAGTCTGGATGGGTCTTCTACTTGGAATGGAAATTAAGTTCCAGGTTCATCTGGTGAGTAGAATGAAGGATGGAGTACTTAGGTGAAAGATACAATTGTCTCTTGCAAGGAAAGAACAGCAGGAATTACTGCAGGTTTGCACTGTTGAGTATACCAAGTTGTCAAGAGACATCTGTGGCCTAAAAACCATGTACAGCCTTTATACAGACTATAGAAGTTAGCTTGTCCCACATTACAGCATTAGCTTTATGTTAATGACAGCTTAAGAGTGCATCCTATTATTTCCATGAGCTTATGCCATTTTTTTTTAAATTCAGGTTTCAACTATCACATTCCTCCCTATCCTCCAAAACTAATGCCAGGATCAGTTCCCTATCTCACTGTCTGTTGACTTTTATATTTTTCTTATTACTCTTGGCAAATTCCATTTCAAATTCAGTTTCAGTTTTGAACCCCATAGAAAATTTTACATGCTAGGGGGGCATAATGAAGTTTTGAGTTTCCATAATGGGACCTGAAAGTGAATTTAGCTAAGGCAGAGAGAAATCATTTCAATCTGATGTGAGTTAAGAGTACACATGATAGGACCACCAGCATTCTCTCACTGTGTTTTCAACATGCATAAGAATAACATGCCAGTTAACAAACTAGGAATTGCTTTGCTTTGTTGGTCTGAGGAGGTACTAAATATACCTTTAACATTTTCTCATAAAAATGTAATGAGATAAATAATAAGAATTAACATACATATAATTAATGTATATTAAAGAATTAATACATGTAACATATATAGGGTGTGTGTGTGTGTGTGTACACATTATGGGCTAGGGCTCCTATTCAGCAAATTACTTAAGTACATATTTAACTTCAAACACAAGCTTAATTCTCATTGAATTAAATAGGTCTTTAATATGGCTTAAATTTAAGCATGTTTAAGCACTTTGCTGAATTGGACCCCAGATTCTGATATCCTTATTCACAGTTAGAGGCACCTTACACTGTAAGTAGACCCATTGACTTCACTGGTACTATTTGTGGAATAAGGTACTGCTTGTGAGTAAGGTTGGTAAAATCTAGCCTATGTGTATCAATATATCTTTGGATTTAAAGAAGTCAGTGTTTTATTATCTCAGCTGTGCACACAGAAGATCTAAAACTTACATGCGTCTGACAAAGTGGGTATTCACCTACGAAAGCTTATGCTCCAATACATCTGTTAGTCTTAAAGGTGCCACAGGATTCTCTGTTGCCTAAAACTTACAGTTATATTTGGGTCTTTAATGTAGACATCTGTTCTATTTCTGCCTGGTGCTAGAAAGGCTGCCTCTCACTTGGATGAGAATTTGCAGTTCAGTTTGCCGACAGTAGCTGTGCAGGGTTTCCAAAAGGTTGGGGATATCATTTTACTATTATCACAGATGTGGCATATGGGTGAATAGTCAAATATCTGGCTATATGGTTGTCACGGCATATTGGGCAATATCTGGTTATGTGGTCATTAGAACATACTGGGCAAATTTGATTTCTGATTTCTCCATCCTGCTGAGTTCTAGGCCAAACAGCATCTATATCAATGCAGCACTATGTGTGGACTCCTCTCAGAGGAGCTGCAACAACAGTCTAATGCAGGGGTCGGCAACCTCTGGCACGCGGCTCGCCAGGGTAAGCACCCTGGCGGGCCGGGCCAGTTTGTTTACCTGCCGCGTCGGCAGGTTTGGCCGATCGCGGCTCCCACTGGAGCTCGTCCGGGCCAACGGGGGCGACGGGAAGCTGCGGCCAGCACATCCCTCGCCCGCGCCACTTCCCGCTGCCCCCATTGGCCTGGGACGGCGAACCGCGGCCAGTGGGAGCCGCGATCGGCCGAACCTGCCGACGCGGCAGGTAAACAAACTGGCTCAGCCCGCCAGGGTGCTTACCCTGGCGAGCCGCGTGCCAGAGGTTGCCGACCCCTGGGCTACAGTAAGATAACACAGTTCTTGGTCTCACCTTGTAAAGAGCTGGGCTTTTCTTTCAAAGACATTGCTTGGAGATCTCAAGTTGCAAAAATTGGATCCTGAGCCTTGTGTGCAGAGGAAATAAAAGTCAATCAAGTTCTAGTTTGGATTAACCTATATCCCACAGCATATCATAGTCATTTGATTAAAAAAACCAAAACACACATGATCTTTTTCCTCATTACTCTTAAAGTTCCCAATTCATCAAAGCTTTTAAGCATGTGCTTGACTTTAAACTTGTGGTTTTAAGTGTAATTGAAGTCAAGGGGATTTAAGCACATGCTTAAGTGCTTTGCTGAATTGAGCCCTAATTCACTGCTGAGTAAGTACAGTACTAATCATAGGACCACAATTACCTGAACACTAAACATCATTTGATATATAGCACATCAAATGCAACTACAGTGCAATGCATAACGCTGAGGAAACCCATGTATAAGTCTGTATAGGTGCTGGAACTAGGAGTGATGGGGATGCTGCAGCACTCCCTGGCTTGAAGTGATTTCCATTATATACCGGATTTACAGTTTGGTTCACTGGCTCTCAGCACCCCCACTATAAAAATTGTTCCAGCACCCCTGAAAGTCTGGTCTATTATCCCTGAAATTAGCTAAAATTAGCCTTAAATCTGAAATTTGGGGGGGTCTAATGGGTGTTGTTTTTGAAATCTGCTGCACTGGAAGGTACAGTTTATGCCATCAAGGGGTAATAGTATTCTTTTTAGTTGATAGTACTCTAGTTGCCAAAAAGCTAACAATGACTGATAACTTCTTTTTAAGATAAATTACTTTATGCTGGGGCAATAGCTATTATGCCTTCTAAATGGAAACTGAGTTTCTGGGGAATAAAATAATTTAACCTTGATTTCCTTCCTGATACCACCTTGATCTTCAAGAAATAGATAGGTGTGATCAGAGCTAATGGGCTCCAATAAGCAAGCCTGCAGAGGCCGAACAGAACAAAGGTAATAGCAAACATTATTGTTTGGTAACAGGATTATGAGCTTGATAATGGCTCCCAGAGGGATAAACACTTTTAAATATTATTACATAGCTTTAATATTAGAAATTCAAAACCCTGCTCTAAACATTCCTGGGGTGTTTGAAATTCCCAGTCAGCTCCTAATTTTGCATGTTGAGACTACTATATTAAATAAGGCAGGGGTGAGTGAAATATTTTATTTTGTTTCGAGTTACTCAGATGTATTTTCTTACACTGCTTTAGAAATATTTATTGTTTTAAAGAAAATCACATACTGAATACTGGGAAACAATACTGAATAGTTATCCAAATGGGCCAAGGCAATGAGGACAATTTCCTCATAGTCTTCAGGGAGTAAGTAAATACTACAAAGAAGATGTAGTCCTGTTATCCAAACTAAAGGAAAAAAACAACACAAAGATAGCCTTTGAACACAGGACATTTTTTAAAAGTTCAATTAATTGTTCAGTATGGTGAGTTTGCCCAGCTCTCATATGTTACATCCGCCATCTTACTCCCACAATTTTCATATCATTAGGACTCACTTGTTGCGTAAGCATCACAGTTTTCCTAGGTTTGATGCCACTTATATGAAACTGGAGAGAGAATTTATTACAAATTGGTAGAGAAGATATTGCAGATTTCTAGCACAAGCTGTAAACTAGTATGGTCATCTCTGGTTCCAACCACAGTTCTGACATATCAGCCTGAATTTCGCAATAACACTAATTTTCCTGCTTACAAGAACACTTTGAAAATTGCAGTCTTCCAACTTTAAGCTATTTTTCTGCTTCACTCCCCACAACCAATGTAGCCAGTTGTTTCAAAATCATTTCTGTTTTCTGTGCCATTATTTTAATTGTCTTTAACAATGGAAAGCGGCATATGTTCATTCTGTTGCTCTCTTTGCATCTTCTAATTTGTGCCCACATGTTTACAAGCATTAATTAATCCTTACAATATCCTTGTGAAGGAGGAACATTTTTTAAAATCAACTTCATTTTACATATGGTCAGAGCAAGGAAGAGCTGTTAAGTAAGTTAGTGGCAGAGCCAGAGCTAAAAATCAGGAATTCCTGACTCTGAGCTGTTACATATTCAATCCATTCCTCTACACTGTCTCATTCTATTATTATTATTATTTGCATTACAGTAGCACACCAACCTGATGGCCCAATTGTGCTAGGAACTGTTAGCTGCTCTATTCAGTGGTGTAGCAGGGGAGTAAATTCTAATACACACTAGCGTGTGGTGCACTCACTGGCCCATATGGACCCTGCTGGTGTGCACTAAAAATTCCCTAATGCTGATTAACGTACCCCTGTTTCAAACAGTAGAACATTAATGCACACTTGTCATAAACAGATAGTTAAGGGTTAATGCCTCTTTTACCTGTAAAGGGTTAAGAAGTTCACCTAGCCTAGCTGACACCTGACCAGAGGAACCAATGGGGGGACAAGATATTTCAAAAGGAAGGAGGGAAGTTCCCTTTGTCTGGAGGCAGTTTCAGTTCTGGCCGGAGAGGAAAAGGAATCAGGAATCAAACAGGGTAGTGAGTATTTAGTGAAGGAATCAGCTTATGTTTATTTTCTTTTGTAACCTGTCTTGGGCATTATAGGTATTATCAAATTGGCTATTTTTTGATGTACTAAGAGTTTTGCCCAGGGGAATATCCTCTGTGTTTTAAATCTGTTGTCTGTGAGATCAGCTTGTATGCTATCTCCCAGAGGTTTTTCTTTTACCTTTCTTTTCTTTAATTAAAAGCCTTCTTTTTAGAGACCTGCTTGATTTTTCCTTGTTTTAAGATCCAAAGGGGTTGGATCTGGGCTCACCAGGAATTGGTGGGGGAAAGGAGGGGGGATGGTTAATTTCTCCTTGTTTTAGATCCAAGGATTTTTGGATCGGTGTTCACCAGGGAATTGGTGGGATAGTCTCTCAAAACTACCCAGGGAAGGGTTATAGTACTTGGGAGGGAAAGGGTTTTGGGGGAGAAGACAGAGTTCCCCAAATAACTCTAATATTTGGGTGGTGGCAGCGTACTGATCTAAGCTGGTAATTAAGCTTATGAGTTCCCATGCAGGTCCCCACATTTGTACCCTAAAGTTCAGAGTGGGGGTGAAACCTATGACATGGTGAGCAGCGGTGGGAGATTGTAAAAGAACCAAGCCAGATTTTTTTTTCTTCTCTCTCTCTCCTTGGAGATGCTGGGGAAACAGTGAAGGAGAGATACAGATCTTATCTTTTGACCTGAAGGCAAACAGGTTAAGTTTTTCTAACAAGGGCTTTTTGTTAGAAGAAAGGTTCCCAGCTGTGAACAGCTGGAAAGTAATTAGCATATTGCCAGACAAGTTACAAAACCAGTTTTCCTTGTTTCTTTCTTACTCTGAGTGGTCAAGTTCCAATAACAAAGGAATTTACAAGCTGGGTTGTTTTTTTTTCTACCTCTCAAACAAAGATAGCTAGGGGAGACCAGAAAAGCAACACTGAATACTGTGGAAGTCTCTGGTAACTAAGCAACCCTGAGCTGAGACATCCCAGTCAGTGAACTGCAGGGGGGTGTGGCCCAGCAGAAGAAAGCAGGAAAATGACTAGCAGTGACACAGCCAACAAGCTCGAGCTAGCTAGGTTGGAAGCAACAGAGAAAGAAAATGAACATAAAAGACGGCTAGAACTAAGACAATTAGAAATTAAGGCAGAGGCAGCAAGGGTGGAGGCAGAGGCAGCTGCCCACAAGAGAGCTATAGAGGCAGAGGCAGCAAGGGTGGAGGCAGAGGAAGCTGCCCACAAGAGAGCTGTGGAGGCAGAGGAAGCTGCCCACAAGAGAGCTATGGAGGCCCAGAGGGAGGCCCAGCAACATGAACTGGCTGTTATGGAGTTGAAGAGACAAAATCCTCCACCTGCTGGCTCCACTTCCCCAAAAATCCATAAATGGGAGCGACTATGTCCACAGTATGATGAATCCAGTGATATTGCTGAATATTTCCTCACCTTTGAGAGACTATGCACTCTCCATACCATTCCTGAAGAACAAAAGATGACCACATTGGTAGCCAAATTGACTGGAAGAGCTCTGGATGTATTCAACAAGATGCCTATTGGGGAGGCTTCTGACTATGGTAAATTTAAGGATTTGGTTTTAAAGCAATTTCAAGTTACACCTGACACTTACAGAGTCAAATTTAGAACCCTTCAGAGAGGGCTTGGACTAAGTAATACAGCTTATGCACACCAGATAAAGGATCTGTTAAAGAAATGGGTCGACGGCAGGGGTGTAACTACCTTTGAAGGAATGATTGATTTAATGACTCAGGAACAATTCCTGAATATGACCAAGGATCATATTAAACAGTGGTTATGGGATAAGACAATGGACTCAGTCGAAAGTCTTGCTTCTTACACTGATCAATACGAACAGTCCCAGGCCGCCAGTGAGGCGGGGAAAATCAACACAAAACGGGTGGAGGGAGCAGAGGGAAAACCTCAAACCACACCCTACCACCAGGGGCAGCCCAAGGCCCCACCTACATCCCAAGTTAAACCCCAAACCCCTTATCGTCACACCACACCAGTCTCCAGCAACCCACCTCGCCCCGGTGATACCTTAGCAGGCCGATGTTTTAAATGTAATGAACTGGGACATATAAAGGCCCATTGCCCCAAGAACCCCAACCGATTACAGTTCATTACACCACAATCACACCAAAGATCCCCAGGCCCAGATGCCTCTCAAATACCCTTGGAGCGAAGGGAAACCTTGAGAGTGGGCGGAAAGGAGGTTATCGCGTGGAGGGACACTGGAGCACAAGTGTCAACTATCCACCAATCCCTAGTGGACCCCAGATTCATCAACCCAGAGGCGCCGGTGACAATCCAACCCTTCATGTCAAACTCTTTAACCTTGCCTACAGCCAAGTTGCCTGTCCAGTACAAGGGCTGGTCAGGAATGTGGACTTTTGCAGTCTATGACAATTATCCCATCCCCATGCTGCTGGGGGAAGACTTGGCCAACCATGTGAAGCTAGCCAAGAGGGTGGGAATGGTCACCCGCAGCCAGGCTAAGCAAGCTTTCACACCTATCTCTGTTCCTGACCCTTCCACCAGGGCCCCGTCTGTGTTACCCGAGACTCAGACAGAGGTGGTGGAACCGGATCTTCTGCCCACGAGTGCTACAGCCGTAGTTGATCCAGTCCCAGAACCGGAACTAGCAAAGCAACCAGCACCAGAACCCTTGCCAACACTGAGTACAGCGCTTGCAAACCCGTCTACAACTACAACGCCAGAGGGCACCAGCGAGCCTGAACTGGCAGAAGCAGCAAATAATCCTACCCAAGAGGCTCAGCCAGAGCCTGAAATACCACATAGTGCACCAGCGGAGAGCGGTTCACACTCAGCGGAAACAACCTCATCACCTACATCGCTTCCAGAGGGACCAAGCCCAAGTCCACAGTCCAAGGAGGAACTGATGTCTCCAGCATCAAGGGAACAGTTCCAGGCCGAGCAGGAAGCAGATGACAGCCTCCAGAAAGCTTGGGTGGCGGCACGGAGCACCCCACCGCCTCTCAGCTCTTCTAACCGATCCCGGTTTGTTGTAGAACAAGGACTTTTATACAAGGAGACTCTTTCTGGTGGACACCAGGAAGACTGGCATCCTCAAAGGCAGTTGGTAGTTCCAACTAAGTACCGGGTAAAGCTCTTAAGCTTAGCCCATGATCATCCCAGTGGCCATTCTGGGGTGAACAGAACCAAAGACCGGTTGGGGAAGTCCTTCCACTGGGAGGGAATGGGCAAGGATGTTGCTAATTATGTTCGGTCTTGTGAGGTGTGCCAAAGAGTGGGAAAACCCCAAGACCAGGTCAAAGCCCCTCTCCAGTCACTCCCCATAATTGAGGTTCCCTTTCAGCGAGTAGCTGTGGATATTCTGGGTCCTTTCCCAAAAAAGACACCCAGAGGAAAACAATACATACTAACTTTCATGGATTTTGCCACCCGATGGCCGGAAGCAGTACCCTTAAGCAACACCAGGGCTAAAAGTGTGTGCCAGGCATTAGCAGACATTTTTGCCAGGGTAGGTTGGCCCTCCGACATCCTTACCGATTCGGGAACGAATTTCTTGGCAGGGACCATGAAAAGCCTGTGGGAATCTCATGGGGTGAATCACTTGGTTGCCACCCCTTACCACCATCAATCCAATGGCCTGGTGGAGAGGTTTAATGGAACTTTGGGGGCCATGATACGTAAATTCGTAAATGAACACTCCAATGATTGGGACCTAGTGTTACAGCAGTTGCTTTTTGCCTACAGGGCTGTACCACATCCCAGTTTAGGGTTTTCACCTTTTGAACTTGTGTATGGCCGCGAGGTTAAGGGGCCATTACAGTTGGTGAAGCAGCAATGGGAGGGGTTTACGCCTTCTCCAGGAACTAACATTCTAGACTTTGTAAGCGACCTACAAAACACCCTCCGACACTCTTTAGCCCTTGCTAAAGAAAACCTAAAGGATGCTCAGGAGGAGCAAAAGGCCTGGTATGATAAACATTCCAGAGAACGGTCCTTCAAAGTAGGAGACCAAGTCATGGTCTTAAAGGCGCTCCAGGCCCATAAAATGGAAGCGTCATGGGAAGGGCCATTCACGGTCCAGGAACGCCTAGGAGCTGTTAACTATCTCATAGCATCCCCTACCTCAAATATGAAGCCTAAGGTGTACCATGTTAATTCTCTTAAGCCCTTTTATTCCAGAGAATTAAAAGTTTTCCAGTTTACAACCCAGGGAACAGATGACGCGGAGTGGCCTGAAGGTGTCTACTACAAAGGGAAAAGTGACGGTGGTGTGGAAGAGGTGAACCTCTCCACGACCCTTGGACGTCTGCAGCGACAGCAGATCAAGGGTTGATACACTATCCCGTGAAAGTTTCCCAGAATTAACTGGTTAAATCGTCCTTGAAATGTGAAAAGTCTTGTAGTTTTTACATAATTAGTAGTATATGTAAAGGTGCATGTGTTTTATTAATCTGTTTATTCTAAAGTTCTAGGAAAAAAATCACAGCCAGTGCGGTCCAACACTGTCTGAGATTTGGGGGGCGTGTCATAAACAGATAGTTAAGGGTTAATGCCTCTTTTACCTGTAAAGGGTTAAGAAGTTCACCTAGCCTAGCTGACACCTGACCAAAGGAACCAATGGGGGGACAAGATATTTCAAAAGGAAGGAGGGAAGTTCCCTTTGTCTGGGTCAGTTTCAGTTCTGGCTGGAGAGGAAAAGGAATCAGGAATCAAACAGGGTAGTGAGTATTTAGTGAAGGAATTAGCTTATGTTTATTTTCTTTTGTAACCTGTCTTGGGCATTATAGGTATTATCAAATTGGCTATTTTTTGATGTACTAAGAGTTTTGCCCAGGGGAACATCCTCTGTGTTTTAAATCTGTTGTCTGTGAGATCAGCTTGTATGCTATCTCCCAGAGGTTTTTCTTTTACCTTTCTTTTCTTTAATTAAAAGCCTTCTTTTTAGAGACCTGATTGATTTTTCCTTGTTTTAAGATCCAAAGGAGTTGGATCTGGGCTCACCAGGAATTGGTGGGGAAAAGGAGGGGGGATGGTTAATTTCTCCTTGGTTTAAGATCCAAGGATTTTTGGATCGGTGTTCACCAGGGAATTGGTGGAATAGTCTCTCAAAACTACCCAGGGAAGGGTTATAGTACTTGGGAGGGAAAGGGTTTTGGGGGAGAAGACAGAGTTCCCCAAATAACTCTAATATTTGGGTGGTGGCAGCGTACTGATCTAAGCTGGTAATTAAGCTTATGAGTTCCCATGCAGGTCCCCACATTTGTACCCTAAAGTTCAGAGTGGGGGTGAAACCTATGACAACACTAGGGAACTTTTAGTGCACACACAGCACATGTGGACCAGTGAGTGCACCACACACTGATATGAATTAGAATTTACAGCCCTGCTGGTGCGGGCTAAGGCACTGTGTAGAAAAGCCCAACACATAGGAAGAGACATTCCTGAAAAGCTGACAATCTAAACAGACAAAAGGTGGGAGGGGGCTTGGAAGCAAAGAGAGGTGAGGTGACTTGTCCAAGGTCACATAACAGGTCAATTGCAGAACTAGGAACCCCACCCCCCCTTCCTAATTCCCAGCCTAGGACACTAGCCACTAGACCACACTGCTTCTCTAATACACAGGCTATAATTTCTCTGATGTAAGATAGATCATTCTTTCTACAGTTCATTAATGTGTCATTTATATTTTGGATTTAATCACATTTTCACTCTGATTTGCTCCTTTTTGAAGATTTCAATTTGTTTAGAAAAATCCATCCATCCAGGTTATTTTTCAAGCAATGAAGGTTTCTTATTCCACGTCTACATTCCTGTTGTGTCCGAAAGGTTTTTTTTTATTCTTCATGCAGATTCTCCAAAACCCTATAACTCAATCTTCAGGTTTGAAGGACTCTGCATCATTTTCATACCTCACTAGTCACATTTTCATTTCTCTTTGCAATTTGCTTTTAGATTTAAATTGACCACAAAATGCAAATTGAGTTATTCAATGGGCTCTAATAATGTTTCAGTGGATTTTCCAGATGATTTGTTCCCAAATCTCTATAAAAAATAGACAGCATATATATGCAGATGTCTGTGTATGCATTTTGTATGAATTTTATATAAAAGACTATGTGAATTCCAGGAGCAACCACACCAAAAAGTTCTGAAAAGACACTTCTAGAAGCAAAGTTCTCCAAGTTAAAGATTTTTTATTTTATTTATTTTCTATGTGTACTTGTGTCTTTTTTGTTAGATGCTGGATGACAGAATTATGTTAGTGAAATTTTGAAATAGCAAAATCCAATACACCCCTGCCCCCTTCACTATAATCTCTGTACCATTATTTTCTGATTTTCACTAGATTTATCCGTGGATAATATGCTGTCCTTAAAAGTTTGGTTTGGAGAAAGTTAGAGGAGACTGAAAAAATCAGCTAAATAGCAGGAAACTAGTCAAAGCTTTAACTCCTGAGGGACCACAAAATGCTTGTTAGTTGTATAGTATTATTTCCTACATTCTCCTAGCTTATATTGGGTGCATGTGGTCTGCCTCCATCACACATCAAAAAAGGTGAAAGGGGTGGAATAGGAAGCCTGGTATCCTGGGCTCCATTCTGGAAAGGGTCCCAATGTTTGTCAGCAGATGTTGCAGAGATGACTGTTGACAGCCAGCTCTTTGCTAAGGATGCAGCAAGGAGCCAAAAGTGGGCAAAGGAACAGAAAATACCCCTCTCATAGATGCATTCCACTCAAACCTCATTCTGCCATTATCCCTGCCATGAGCCCATCCTCTTCCTCATATGTGCACTTGCATACACCTCATTCTTCTCCTACTCCTTGTACTCTGCCCTTGTCTCTTATCTCCTGACATAGGCATCTCTCTCACTCCTCTTCACTTCCAGCCATGATGTATTCCGTCATACACCTACTCTGCCCCTCATCCTTTACCATGAACATGTACACCCTCATATTCATCTCCCTCACTTCTCCCCTAGATATAGCCTTCCACTGTGCTCATTTTACCAGTTATAACTTCTGCAAATTACCTCTACCAGTTCTGGAAGACATGTTGATACCTTTTCTGGCAGGAGGGCATGTATTGCAATAAGGACTAGAAGAGATGGTTGGAAGAGGACAGAGTTTGGGGCACACTGTGGTACTTCAGTTGGAACAGAAGGAAATCAACCCCAAAGACAACAAGCCAGGTTCAGTTATTCTCCTTTATCAGGCTCATTTCTACATCCAGAGCCGGATAAAATTCAGCTTCCCCTGAAATCAAAGGGCATTTGGTGGCCACCAAGAAGTAAGAGTTTCTGTCATCATTGAGGATTGCTATGTTATTAGTTGCCTAATTCACAGTCCTTACGTCCATACTGTTTGAGGGCTGGCTGCTCCCTACCCAACAGGAAACTGTATGAGCATTATGTTGAGTTTTGATTGCTCCTCGACACATCCTTTCAACCAATGGTTAAATATGGGCTGCTTAAATCATAAGCAATGGTGGCTTTCAGGAAGCGGTTTAACTGCTATAACAGTCAGTAGATTCCCACACAAATGAGGGATGCAATCCCTCATCAAACCACTTTTCTTAGAGATTGGAGCCCACCCTGTTGAGGAATACTTGAAACACCTTTACTAAATAGGTACCAAATAAGTGAATTATTACAAATTTTCCCTTTAGAATTCCTATAGAATCTCCCTCTCTCTGATAGGCAGATGATAGACAACTTGACAGATTGGTTTTGCAGTGAATAATTTATTTGGTGAATTTAAAGCAAGTTTTCTGATAAATCAGGTTTTCTGAGAATTATTGCTCCATTTTATTTTATTATTTCAATTTTCTGGAACATATTTATGGGATTTTTTTAAGCTCTGGAGGTGGATCACACATTTGTCTCTGAAATTATTTGATTCCCAAGTTCAAAATTCGAGCTGTGTTGGTTAGTTGTCTTAAGTAACACAAGTCACATAATGACTGGATCTGAATTTCTCTTACAGTCAAGAGGGGAGTTTGAAATAAAAAAATAGAGGCCTGGGGCTTTGAATCTCATAGGGCTTATCAACACTAGGACTTTTCAGAAAGTACATAACCCTGACGTTATGGACAATATTTACTCCCTCAGTAAGAGAGGTTCTATTTTTTCATCCTGTATGTGAGCAATTGCTGAGTGCATATGCCTGCTGTGTTTTCCTGCAATATCACTAAACACACAGTATATAGCTTGTTCTAATCCAAACACAATATAAACAGAATATTTCAACTCAGACTCATCACTATTAACTTTTACCTGTAGAAAGTCCATTTAGATGGCCAATATCATTGTTCGAACTGGCAACACATCTAAGCTATAGCTTCATGGCATGACACTGGCTTGGCTATATTTGAAGGAAACTGTGAAATCTTAGATAAACATTTGCCTCTTTTCATTTTTGTCAATGATCCAGTAGCCACTTTGCATGATTCTGTGTTAGACAAATGACACAAATTAAAAACATTGATTTGATAAGAAGAGCACTGAAGATTCAATGTTTATCCCATTTTATTTACTTTATTTCTTGGTAAAAAATAATATTCTTTCACATTCCAGTCCTCACATTCATTCTCTCTCTTCTTTTCCTTCTAATCATGCAACACTCTCTAAAAGGTTTCACGCACCTCCAGCATAAGAGTTCCTCTGCATCACCTGCTGGTTTCACATCCACAGTCATGGAGCAATCACAGACATTTGAAGAAAGAACAATATATTTTTACCATATGTTTACCATATGTTGCTCTGAAACATTTCACCAAGCAGGAATTTGTATGCAGCAGAACTATATGAGAAGGATAAGGTGGTAACTAACTTCCCTAAAATAACCCCAGTATTTCCCAGCATTCCTCACAGCATAGCTGAGAGCGGAGTCAACCCAGAAGAGTTTGGTTCATGAGTGGATTTGTGATCTGAACCCCAATTTAGTTTGTAAGGATTGGAATCAAACCAGTCCCTGTAAATTCCTTTGGATACCCAAGTCCCATTAACTGCAAACAGGAAAGATGGTTTTGTGATTAAGACACTGGCTTGGGACTCAGGAGATCTGAGTTCAGTTCCTAGATTTTCTGTGTGACCTTGGGCAAGTCATTTTATCTCTCTGTTCCCTATCTCTAAAAGGGGACTAATAGTGTCTGCTCAGTCTCACCCTTTGTCTTGTCTATTTGTATTGTAAACTCTCTTGCACTTGTGCAAATATATATGGCATCTAGTACAATCCGGCTCTAATCTCAGTTAGGCCTTTTGTGTATGTCTACACTGCATTGTAAACCCATGCTCAGACTCAGGTTTGATTTTAACCTCCCCACTACCGCCATCCATCCATACCCAGGGTGAGGGAGGGTCTGACCCCAAGTCTCACTGAAACTTGGGTCCAAGCCCCATCGTAGGAAACAAAGGGTAGGAATAAGTGGTCAGTTTTCAGAATGAAGAGAGATAAATAATGGTGTCCCCCATGGGTCTGTGTTGGGACCAGTCGTATTCCATATATTCATAAACAATCTGGAAAAAGGGCCAGTGAGGTAGCAAAATTTGCAGATGATACAAAACTACCCAAAATAGTTAAGTCCAAAGCAGACTATGAAGAGTTACAAAGGGATCTCACAAAACTGGGTGACTAGGCAACAAAATGGCAGATGAAATTCAGTGTTGATAAATGCAAATTGGAAAACATAATCCCAGCTATACATATAAAATGATGGGGCCTCAATTAGTTGTTACCACTCAAGAAAAAGATCTTGGAGTCATTGTGGATAATTCTCTGAAAACATACACTCAATGTGCAGCGGCCATCAAAAAAAGCTAACAGAATGATGGGAATCATTAAGAAAGGGTTTGATAATAAGACAGAAAATATCAGATTGCCTCTATAAACTCTATGGTACACCCACATCTTGAATACTGCATATAGATGTGGTCATCCCATCTCAAAAAAGATATATTGGAATTGGAAAAGGTACAGAAAATGGCAACAAAAATGATTAGGGGTCTTGAACAGCTTCCACATGAAGAGAGATTAATAAGACTGGGACTTCGCAAAAGACACGACTAAGGGCGGGATATGATGGAGAAAATCATGACTGGTGTGGCGAAAGTAAATAAGGAAGTGTTATTTACTCCTTGTCATAACACAAGAACTAGGGGTCACCAAATGAAATAAATAGGCAGCAGGTTTACAACAAACAAAAGGAAATATTTCTTCACAAACGTACAGTCAACCTGTGGGAACTCCTTGTCAGAGGATGTTGTGAAGGCCAAGACTATAACAGGGTTCAAAAAAGAACTTGATAAATTCCTGGAGTATAGGTCCATCCAGGGCTATCAGCCAGGATGGGCAGGGTTGGTGTCCCTAGCCTCTGATTGCCAGAAGCTGATGATTACCTCTTCTGTTCATTCCCTCTGAAGCACCTGGCATTGGCCACTATCAGAATACTGGGCTAGATGGACCTGTGGTCTGACCCAGTATGGCCGTTCTTATGTTCTTATTTTGTAGTGTGGATCCAGAAAAAGATGGACTGACAACTGAAATGATAAAAGCTGGAGGGGCCATGACCTCTGGAAAACACTTGCTCAGAGGTTTATCCGTTACTTGGAAACACAGAAGATACCATCCAGCTGGGAGGAGTCCAACACCATTTTGCTGTACATGAAGGGCGATCGTGAAGATCTAAAGAACTATGGTCCAATATGCCTGCTCTCACATGTTTACAAGCTATTTCCCAAAATAATAACAAACCAACTCTCACAGAGTTTGAACGAGCAGCAGCCGAGAGAGCAGGCAGGTTTTTGAAGGAATTTCAGTACATTGGACAATATATTCACTATAAGCCAGCTATTGGAGTGCTCAAGGGAATACAAATTCCCTTTATGCATTGCCTTCGTTGACTATGAAAAAGCATTCAACAGCCTAGAGATCAATGCAGTGCTGAAAGCTCTTGCAGGGCGGGGCACTGACACAAACTACATCAAACTACTAAACGAAGCAAACCAAGAAATTAACAAGCACCATGATCAAGAAGGCGAACTCTCATGAAGAAAGAGAGCTGGCTGGTGCGCATTTAATTCTATCAACGATGTCCTCCAAGGAAAAATCAACAAGGAAACACATGCCAACCTCTTCAACTCAACAGTACTGCCAGCAATGTTGTAGGGCAGCGAATCATGGGTGCTCACAAAGATAGAGGAGCAACAACTCTCTGTCACGGAGAGGGCGATGGAAAGAAGAATTCTGGGGATTTCAATCCATGACTGAGTCCCCAAAGAAGTGATCAGACAGCAGAGTGGAGTGCAGGACGTCATTGAAAGCAGGTACAGTAAAATGTGACGGGCTGGGCATATAGGCTCACTGACAGTCAATGGACTACAGCTGTCACTGAGTGGTACCCACGAGAACTGAAACGACCACTCGGCCGACCTAAGATGGGAAGATTTTATTGAGAAAAGGCATGGCCACCCATGGAGAAAGAAGGCCAGGATAAGAGAAGAATGCAAGACGAATTGTGAATCTATTTGAGGGCTGAAGGACCGATCGATCAATTTGATTAAGGTGGATCCAGCACAAACCACAAACCTGGGTCAGAAAGTCTCTGTAGTTCAGTATGGATGTGTTAGTTGTGAGACATAGGTCCTGCAATTGTAAACAGAAGTTTACAATGCAGTGTGGATGCCTAAGTGTGGTTGTTGAAACAACAAGCCCACAAGCATGGGTCTCAGACACCCAGGTTTACATGCAATGTACACATACCCTTAGGCAAAACTAGTATAAATAATAGTACTAATAATTCTAATCTTTCATGGAAACTTCCCACAGCTGACCCATCACTACTTGCTCTGCTGCATACCTTCCCCCCAACAGACACCAACAAGCCAAGCCCCTGAAATATCTCAGGTAAGCAGAGTATCCTGCGGGTTTATTGTGGTGGTGAATGCTGCTATTTTGGAGGGGAATGAGGAAGGCTACCTAGGGAAGGGAAATTTGTTAGCTTCACAACTGGGTGAACTATTATTATTATTATTTATCAAGCTAGTGTCTAAGGGCCAACCAAAAATGGAACCCCATTGTACAAATAAAGCAGTAGATGGTCCCTTCCCTGAGGANCTTGAACAGCTTCCACATGAAGAGAGATTAATAAGACTGGGACTTCGCAAAAGACACGACTAAGGGCGGGATATGATGGAGAAAATCATGACTGGTGTGGCGAAAGTAAATAAGGAAGTGTTATTTACTCCTTGTCATAACACAAGAACTAGGGGTCACCAAATGAAATAAATAGGCAGCAGGTTTACAACAAACAAAAGGAAATATTTCTTCACAAACGTACAGTCAACCTGTGGGAACTCCTTGTCAGAGGATGTTGTGAAGGCCAAGACTATAACAGGGTTCAAAAAAGAACTTGATAAATTCCTGGAGTATAGGTCCATCCAGGGCTATCAGCCAGGATGGGCAGGGTTGGTGTCCCTAGCCTCTGATTGCCAGAAGCTGATGATTACCTCTTCTGTTCATTCCCTCTGAAGCACCTGGCATTGGCCACTATCAGAATACTGGGCTAGATGGACCTGTGGTCTGACCCAGTATGGCCGTTCTTATGTTCTTATTTTGTAGTGTGGATCCAGAAAAAGATGGACTGACAACTGAAATGATAAAAGCTGGAGGGGCCATGACCTCTGGAAAACACTTGCTCAGAGGTTTATCCGTTACTTGGAAACACAGAAGATACCATCCAGCTGGGAGGAGTCCAACACCATTTTGCTGTACATGAAGGGCGATCGTGAAGATCTAAAGAACTATGGTCCAATATGCCTGCTCTCACATGTTTACAAGCTATTTCCCAAAATAATAACAAACCAACTCTCACAGAGTTTGAACGAGCAGCAGCCGAGAGAGCAGGCAGGTTTTTGAAGGAATTTCAGTACATTGGACAATATATTCACTATAAGCCAGCTATTGGAGTGCTCAAGGGAATACAAATTCCCTTTATGCATTGCCTTCGTTGACTATGAAAAAGCATTCAACAGCCTAGAGATCAATGCAGTGCTGAAAGCTCTTGCAGGGCGGGGCACTGACACAAACTACATCAAACTACTAAACGAAGCAAACCAAGAAATTAACAAGCACCATGATCAAGAAGGCGAACTCTCATGAAGAAAGAGAGCTGGCTGGTGCGCATTTAATTCTATCAACGATGTCCTCCAAGGAAAAATCAACAAGGAAACACATGCCAACCTCTTCAACTCAACAGTACTGCCAGCAATGTTGTAGGGCAGCGAATCATGGGTGCTCACAAAGATAGAGGAGCAACAACTCTCTGTCACGGAGAGGGCGATGGAAAGAAGAATTCTGGGGATTTCAATCCATGACTGAGTCCCCAAAGAAGTGATCAGACAGCAGAGTGGAGTGCAGGACGTCATTGAAAGCAGGTACAGTAAAATGTGACGGGCTGGGCATATAGGCTCACTGACAGTCAATGGACTACAGCTGTCACTGAGTGGTACCCACGAGAACTGAAACGACCACTCGGCCGACCTAAGATGGGAAGATTTTATTGAGAAAAGGCATGGCCACCCATGGAGAAAGAAGGCCAGGATAAGAGAAGAATGCAAGACGAATTGTGAATCTATTTGAGGGCTGAAGGACCGATCGATCAATTTGATTAAGGTGGATCCAGCACAAACCACAAACCTGGGTCAGAAAGTCTCTGTAGTTCAGTATGGATGTGTTAGTTGTGAGACATAGGTCCTGCAATTGTAAACAGAAGTTTACAATGCAGTGTGGATGCCTAAGTGTGGTTGTTGAAACAACAAGCCCACAAGCATGGGTCTCAGACACCCAGGTTTACATGCAATGTACACATACCCTTAGGCAAAACTAGTATAAATAATAGTACTAATAATTCTAATCTTTCATGGAAACTTCCCACAGCTGACCCATCACTACTTGCTCTGCTGCATACCTTCCCCCCAACAGACACCAACAAGCCAAGCCCCTGAAATATCTCAGGTAAGCAGAGTATCCTGCGGGTTTATTGTGGTGGTGAATGCTGCTATTTTGGAGGGGAATGAGGAAGGCTACCTAGGGAAGGGAAATTTGTTAGCTTCACAACTGGGTGAACTATTATTATTATTATTTATCAAGCTAGTGTCTAAGGGCCAACCAAAAATGGAACCCCATTGTACAAATAAAGCAGTAGATGGTCCCTTCCCTGAGGAGCTCACAGTCTAACTAGATGAGACAGACACAGGGTGGGGGGGAAAGTACAACACACAAGCAGAGAGAACACTGTGAGAGCAGCAAACAGCACCTTAGTTAAAAGATTTGTTATTCTTATTTATTTAATTCATGGGGGAGTTACTTAGGAGCGGATAAGCTAAATGGAAAGAAAAGTGAAGGGAAAGGGGTTGGTGAGCTGAATTTTCAGGAGCAGAAGCTATTTGCAAACATATCCTTGAATCCATGGCTAAGTTTGAGTGGATTAAGGTTTACGTGAAAAGTCCTACAGTAGCTTTACATATTTCCTGAATTACTGTGTTTCAGAATGCTAAATTATCTTGCTTTGCACCTGTCCCTATATGGCATGGCTACTAACTCAAGAGCCTTTCTTTGAAATAACAGGCCCTAGTCATCCTTGGTGTAACTCCACTGAAGTCACTAAAGTTAAAGGGATGAATCTGCCCCAAGATGACTACAAGCCTTAAATAAGCATCAATTTTTTAGTTGAAAAAAGAGCCATCACCTTTTCTTAAGCACTTTGAGAACATATGGCTCATAAATTGGAGTTCATTCCATAGCTTTTTCCATCAGGAACAGTTTCTTTCATACAAAAAATCCCTCTACCTATTACCACAACGTGGCCCACTAATCAAAGGCATTTGTGTCTTGTGCAATCAGTCAGTCAGTTTTTGTAGGAAAACATTAGTAGTAGCATCAGATCAAATAGCACTTTTTAAAGCTTGAAGTGTCTACTTTCTGTGATTCTGTCCTATGCTAACTGATGTGATAATTGCTTTGAAGTGTGAGATTGTTTCCTGAGGTAAGTACTGTTTCCTGTTTGCCGTCTCAGCAAGTTTCCTACTTAATTACCTATACGTGCTGATTTATTCTCTCAGACAGCTACCCAAGCTGAGTAACTGAGTGTCAAAACCCATTTCCCTGGCAACAGTGTCACGTCTGCAATGTTAGCTTCACCTCCCAATTATCCAACTGCTTTTAGTGCCATAGGTTTCTCTTTAACACTCTCTATATACAGGGACTTTCAGTTTTTAAATAGTTTGCAGCTCAGTAAATATTTTTGTAATATCTAAAATGTCTCTGGATTGCTCAAGATCCCAGTCTCATCCTCACACCAATAATCACAGGACAAAATCAGGAAGAACTTAATTCTTGCATCATTATCTCTGATGATAGTCATGTTTAGTGTGACACAGTGAATGCATTATTTCTTCATTTGGTCCCAATAGAACCCAGGAGCTCCAGTCATGGACCAGGACTCTATTGTGGTAGCACTGTAAAAAATACATGCAAGCAGCAATTTGCAAGTAAACTGCTGATTTTTAGTCAGCAAACTTTTTCATGTGAAGCTAATGAAAAATGTCTGGAACAAACAGGAGCTATTGTGAGAACAGACTTGGGAAAGCTATATTTGTTCCCTATGAACTCATATTCAGCTTAGTAGCAAGAATGGATAAACTGCAGAAGTGTGCACAAATGTAAATGTGTTTTCATCATCATCACTTTTTACCATACTTGTAAATACTTCTCTCCAAAGTCCTCAAAACAATCTAGAAAAACTCTGTTAGCCTCACAAGGCAACCAAATGAGAAGGTAAAGATTATTATACCAAGCTTATAGAGAAGGAGATTGAAAACAATATTAAGTGAGTTGACCAAGTATAAACACAAGTCAGTGGCAGCATCAGAAAGAGAATCTGGGAGTCCTGACTCCCAAGTGTATGGCCTAACCACAAACTTTAAAAGCTAATATAGTAATTATTTAGGTAGCCAGACTTTTAGAATTATTCACACATTATTTTCATGCACAAACATCCAGTTAAACTTCTAAGTCATTTGTACATGCAATTAACACAAATACACGTGCACAGACATGTTATGCAAGCATACGTTTCGAAAAATGTGGCCCGTAGCTGAAGGTATAAGATTAATAGACTATAGATTTACGGTTATATGCCAAGTATTTCCCTCACCAGAAACCACTTTCAGGAATAGACAGTCCTTATTTGTTGCCTCTCAAACCAGAGTATTTCTGAAATTGACTGAGTGAAAGTTGAAGCTATTGCCTACCAGACATTCAATACACGTGGAAGAGCTGAGCAGGCAAGCTGCAGTCTGCTTAAATCAATAAACCTGATTGGTTGTGATTAAGGAAAGAGAAATATATCAAGTGCAATTGTTCTAACAATACATTGGCTTTAAATCCTGGGCAGCTGGATGATTTAGTACTTTTAAAAAAAAAAATAATCAATTGGAATTTAGCTGCCTTTTTGCACTTTCTTTGGTTGATTTTAATTGAATTTCTCTAAAAATATGTTGGTTTCCAAAAATGTTTATGCCTGACCAGGACCTGATGTATCATTACTATAGCATGAAAAAATGTGATTACTAAGCGTCTTGTTTTTACAGTTTTCTGTAAAGCTAAACAGGATATACGAAGAGGCATTAATCTTCAAAGTATTTGCTAAAGCCCTGAATTTTACAAGCTGCTTTACAAAGCTTTGACTTTAGCCATATCTACACTTACTGGGGATCGATGCTGCTGTGATTGATGCAGCGGGGGTTGATTTAGCGGGTCTAGTGAAGTCCCTCTAAATTGACCGCAGAGCGCTCTCTGGTCGATTCCGGTACTCCACCGGAAAGAGAGGAGTAAGGTAAGTCGACGGGAGAGAGTGTCCCGTCAATGCAGCACGGTATCGACTCCAGCTACGTTATTCACGTAGCTGGAGTAGTGTAATTTAGGTCCACTTACCCTGGTAGTGTAGACAAGGCCTTTGTTTTGGCTCTCAGCTCCCATCTAACTCCAAAGTAGTTCTAATTAATTCTTTCTTGGCAGCAAGAACATCAGAAAAATATATTTTCATTGGCTGTATTTATTTACCATAAGTATTATTTGCTAAGGATCTCAATAAGCCATATTTACCCTCTGCTGTAATCCAGTTCACAAGTTTTCTGACAAGTTTCAGCTGACACCAACCACCCTGAATAGAAATACTTAGTGAATGAAAAGTTAGGCAAAGATTCCCTCAGTTAAAATCCCCACAGCAGCCTTAACTTTACCCCTTTGTCCTGCATTAAGAATTAGAAAGGGATGGATTGTTTCAGCCAAAATAAGAAATGGCTCAGATCCTTCATCTAACCCAGGGGTAGGCAACCTATGGCACGGATGCCGAAGGCGGCACGCAAGCTGATTTTCAGTGGCACTCACACTGCCTGGGTCCTGGCCACTGGTCCGGGGGGCTCTGCATTTTATTTAATTTTAAATGAAGCTTCTTAAACATTTTAAAAACCTTATTTACTTTACATACAACAATAGTTTAAAGAACAGGAGTACTTGTGGCACCTTAGAGACTAACAAATTTATTTGAGCATAAGCTTTTGTGGGCTACAGTCCACTTCTTCGGATGCATAGAATGGAACATACAGTAAGAAGATATTTATACATACAGAGAACATGAGAAGGTGGAAGTAGCCATACCAACTGTAAGAGGCTAATTAATTAAGAGAAGCTATTAACAGCAGGGGAGAAAAACTTTTGAAGTGATAATCATGATGGCCCATTTCGGACAGTTGACACGAAAGTGTGAGGCTGCTTCAACATGGGGAAATAGATTCAATTAGTGTAATGACCGAGCCATTCCCAGTCTCTGTTCAAACCTAAGTTGATTGTATCTAGTTTGCATATCAATTCAAGTTCAGCAGCTTCTCGTTGGAGTCTGTTTTTGAAGCTTTTTTGTTGCAAAATTGCCACCTTAACGTCTGTCACTGAGTGATTAGGGAGGTTGAAGTGTTCTCCTACTGGTTTTTGAATGTTATGATTCCTGATGTCAGATTTGTGTCCGTTTATTCTTTTGCGAAGAGACTGTCCGGTTTGGCCAATGTACATGGCAGAGGGGCATTGCTGGCACATGATGGCATATATCACATTGGTAGATGTGCAGGTGAACGAGCCCCTGATGGCATGGCTGATATGATTAGGTCCTGTGATGGTGTCACTTGAATAGATATGTGGACAGAGTTGGCAGCGGGGTTTGTTGCAAGGGTAGGTTCCTGGGTTAGTGTTTTTGTTGTATGGTGTGTGGTTGCTGGTGAGTATTTGCTTCAGGTTGGGGGTTATATATTATAGACTTATAGAAAGAGACCTTCTAAGAACGTTAACATGTATTACTGGCACGCAAAACCTTAAATTAGAGTGAATGAATGAAGACTCGGCACACCACTTCTGAAAGGTTGCCGACCCCTGATCTAACCTTTGAACTGACCTGAATGCTTTTCAAAGTCAAGAATCTATTTAGGCAACTTTTTCATGCCACCAAGTTTGACAGGATTCCAGATATATACATTCCTTTTCACCAGCACAACACAAAAATGCTTCAATTGATATTGTTTAAAGTTTTCACCTGAAAATTTGCTTCTGGCTGAGAACTAAAACAACCTGAAATCAGGGCTCCCTCTATGCTACTATCATTTGGGGACATCAACCCCGTGAGCTATGTAATCCATCTGTATATGGGGCAGTGGCCATTAATTGTGTCAGACAAAATTGACAGAACAGCATCTGTTCATATTTGTCACTTAGTGTAGTGCCTAATGGGCCTTTGTGAAGCTCAGTGACCTAAGCAGGGAGTGGAGAACCTTCTTTTTGGTATGTGCTACTGTCACCTGGGTCTGTACAACAGCACTTCTTGCTATGTGGTTGCATTGTGGTTGCTGGTCTGCTGTACAATGTTGTTGTTTTCTGGTCTGGCTCTACTTGACAGATAAAGGATAGTCAATGTCCTGGCTGTAGGATGCCTACTCCACTAGTTTTGCATATGTGTAAATGAGAGCTAGGTGGGAAATATTTTCCTGTCCTGTGAGATTTATTGAAAATTTCAAATAATTTTCACATCCCAAATCAGGACAAAAAGTCAAAATCTCAATTTTTTTTTGTGAACCAATAATCTGAAAAAAAAATCAAATTGGATCAAAACATTTTGTTCCATTACATCTGAATATTTGTTTAAGTTCAAAATCAAAATAGCTTTTTTGTACTTTAAATTAACTAACATTTCTAAAGTTGTTTCAAACTGGAAAACAAAACTTTTCATTTTGAAAGTAAAAATTTCTTGAATCAGGAGATTAGTCAAAAGCAACTCTTTCCCATGAATTGTTTGGGTTCCAACAAATAGGCATGAAAATTCCCCAGGAATTCTACATTCAGTGTCTTCTTGATGGTTGCCGGGTCTAAGTGTAAGTGTAGAATTGTACCCTCTTTGTCACTGTATTGAGGCTATTACTGCTAGAACTCTTCCTTTATTTGTTTGTGCAAATATTTGGCCTCCTCTCAGCCATCCCCTCACGGCCTCAGAGCAGCAGCAAGCAGCCCCTTGCCTGAATATCTGAGGCTATTCCTCAAAAACTCAGCACACAGCATTTGGAATATATAAATAGCCCTTTTTATGGGGTTAATTTATTACTCAAAGTCCCACTACGATAAACCAGAATCCCCTGCGCACAGTCCAAACAGTACATTCATCATAACTGTCCAACACCAAATACAGCTCCGGTATCTATCCCCTCACCCCAGCTCTCCAGTATGCCTCCAGCATCTCTCACTATGCCTCACCTCAGCTTCCAGGTATGCCTCTGGCATCTCTCACCAGTGTCACTTTTCAACACTGCTCCTCTAGCTGGAACGTTTCTCCTCCCTGTTTCTTTTACAGGTAGGATTCCACCTCTTGCTTGGAGACTCACCCCTCCATCAGCAGGCTCACCCCTCCATCATTCCCTAGCTTTCAACCCTCTAGCTTCATCTCTCCAGCTCAGAAAGCTGGCAGGCCTCTCTCTCTCTACTGCTTTCAGCCTTCAGCCCTCTCTGGTCATGGCTCCATGGCCTGAGGAAGTTTGTAGGTGGCCCCGGCTGCTTCCCTGCCTTCTGCTTTCACCAGCCTCATCCGGCTCCACTGCTCAACCAGGGAACTCTCCTTGGTCCCTCCTGCAGGACATCCCCTCCCCTGCACACCCTTTACTCTCAGGACCCCTTCTTTTTTAACTCTGTATATAAAACTCTGCTTCTAAATTCTCTCTCTCTCTCAGGATTCTGGACTCATTTATAACTCCCAGGGGCAGCCCCACACTCCTCATTACATCAAACTAGGGCACACTTGGACTGGACCAGGAGAGCTGAGCCCAATTCCAGCTACCTTGTTACAGAGGGTGTCCTTTCAACTCCTTATGTACAACAGCATGCTCCTTCTTTATCCAGCCAAGCACTGACTGTTGCATATTCTGCACATGTATCCACTTGTCTTTCTACCCAAATGTGCGAAGCTGGAGGAGCTCCCCATGCTCTGATCACATGTTTTGAACATCCCTGGCACTCTTGGCCCATACCAGTTGGATGCACGATCAGGATTTTACCCTTAATACTCTCCATTTCCAAATCTGCATGTAACAGACATCAAAGAAGATATTTTTCTCTTACTTGCTTAAACTTCCTAGTTTATACAAACTTTTAATTGTTGTTGTTATGGCTTTATATTGTAGAAAAATGAAAATACATCATAAATTAAATGTCAACATGATACTTTCAGGGCACAAATATAAATAAAACATTTTGGCAGTGGGGTACCACTGAGGGAGAGTGAGATATGAACATATTTGGAGACCTAACTTAGACCTTAATTATGCCCCACATTGCTGTAGGATAGTTTTATTACATCTCCTTTCTGCATGAAGAAAAAAAAATCTTCCAGCTCCATTTTTTTTAAAACAAACACATTTGCTATCAAAAAGAAAAAAAATATGGAGATTAGTGTCCAAACAGATAACACCAAAAAATGCCTGTTACTTGTTCAGCATTATTCACAGTGAATAATAATAAGCAACACATCCTCGAGCTGAACAGAAACACAAACTAAAAGAGATGATGCTTAAGACGCTGTAAGGCTGGTCACAGTGATCAAAAACTCTTCAGAAGTGGCAGGTTTAGCTCCCTCCCTATGAGTCCTACATATCCCCGCAGGGAGATCTTTCTGAAAACCTTTTGCAGGTTCAGAACACGAGTAACCTATCACAGCTGTCAGAGATACCTCATTTTATGATTTAATTAAAACAGTTGTCAATGGTCCTAAATGCCATAAAGATAAGGTTAATATTTAGTGCTTGATGGCAGCTGGAATAAAGGAAGCTTATAGAGGCTAGGTTCTGCCTGTTAAATGTACAAAATATTAATCATGTAAGTGCACATATTGAATTTCTATCCCAACTCACCCCCTTCAACTTCAGTACTTTAACAGAAGCTCCAAGCCCCGGTGCGCCATGCAGAGCTGAAGCCCCAAGCCCTGGAGCTCTGAGACCCATCCTCCCCACAGGGCAGAAGCCCCTAGCCTCACCACCTTGCCGCAGGGCAGAAGCCCTGAGCGCTCCCCCTCCCCACCCCCCACTCAGTGGCTGAAGCCCGGAGCCCCAAGACCCCCCTCTCATTGGGCCCTGGAGTTTTTATAACATGTTGGGGGGATGTGGGGGACTCCGTGAAATAATCTATGAGAATTTAAGACCTGCCAGCCAGTAATCCATGCCCCCATGTTCAGAGGAAGGCAAAAAAAAACCAAGATCCCTTTCTATTTAACCTATGTGAAAATTCCTTCCTGACCCCAAATCTGGCCATCATTATGACTCTGAGCATGTGAGCGAGACCCAACTGCCAGTCATCTAGAAAGAGGATTCTCAGTACCACCTCAGAGCAGTGGTCCCACCACATCCAGACCATGATGAGTGATTTGCCCAAAGTCAAACACGTTCACTGAGGAGTTGGGAAGAGAATTCCAGAACCCTGGTTACTGATCTTACCATTAAACCACACAGAATCACCAAGTCCTTAAAAATTGTACTCTTCAGTTCAATTAATAACATAACTAGCAAATAACATTAGATCAAAAAGTTGAGTGTATAAAAAAAGCTGATTCTAGTAGTATCTGGCTTCATAAGCATAATCAGAAAATATAATGTTGAAAATATACATTTATCTTAATGGGCTGAAGAAACAATTGGAGACACACCTATATGTAAATTACTGCAGAGAGTCAGAAATATACTTCCTCATGTGTAAGTTTAAAAAAATATATCGAACAGAATTTATAGTTAGTTTTAGAGATAGCTGAGAATCAAATCTGAATTTTGCACCTTAAACTCATCTATGGCTAGAATTGCAACCATTTAACTAGAAAAAGAAAAAATAATTTCAACACTCAAAGAAAAATTGGAAGGAGAGGAACAAATTAAGGATCTCAGAAAATGCACCAATAGCTTTCCTGCCTGTCTTGTTTATTTATGATGGTCTCCTTATGGTGGACTCTACTGGTAGGTTTCCATCCCAGGAAGTGACCCAATGCTAATTACCCTCCTCTAGACTCAGATATTCTTTAGGAAGCAGCTGGTTGGGCTGCTCCTCCCTTTACCATCAGTGTAACTTTCGTACTGAGGGTGTGACCAGTTGGCCTATTCTCCCCCAGGAAGAAGGTTGGATATTCCCTCCACAAAGCCCCCCAATCTCATCATGTTTAAAGGCAGCAACAGCATTCTGGGGTTTACTTTCAACAGGTCAGTATTCATAGAATCATAGAAATGTAGGGCTGGAAGGAACTTTGAGAAGCCAAGAAATCCAGTTCCATATACTGAGACAGGACCAAGTAAACCTAAACCATCCCCAACAGGTGTTTGTCCAACCTGTTCTTAAAAACCTCCAATGACGGGGATTCCACAACCTCCCTTGGAAGCCTGTTCCAAAGCTTAACTATGCTTGTAGTTAGAAAGTTATTACTAATATCTAACTTAAATCTCCCTTTGCTGCAGATGAAGCCTATTATTTCTTGTCCTACCTTCAGTGGACATAGAGAACAATTGATCACAGTGTATTGTGAAATCTTAGATTACCCAGAGATTGCTCCTTGACCCCCCCCCGCCCTTTTTTTGGAGAAATTAACAGTTCTTGCCAGAGCAGAAGGTATAGTAATATATTGAACCCAAACAGAAGAGTGGACCTTGAAAGATGTGTGAGAGATGAACATGGTTGGGGAGTAGACCATTCAGTTATTCCAGAAGATAGGAGCTGAGGCTGGGTTGGAATGATGTGGGCATTTGGGCTGCCTGTGCTAACCCCAATGCTAAAGAGGGTAGCAGGCCCATAGATCTACCTCTTAAAGGAAGAGTGAGCAGAGAAGTATAGTGCACTGTCTGTTTGTCCTTCCCCACAAAAACAGCTGGTGAATAGTTCAATAAAGGTAGGTCAGGGGATAATTTTTACTTTATATTTTGTTAATTTAAAAGAGGTCAGTTGTAGTTTAGGGAGAAAGTTCAACTCGGTTTTTGTTTTTTCTAAACATTTTTGGCCACCCATCGCTACAGCAAACATCTTGCCCCAGTTTCAACAACATCCCTTCTTGGGAACATTATACAAAGAAAAGAACCCTACCTTTACTCTGGAAGGTTTTTAAACAAGTAATTTAATAGGATGGATTAGATGTACTAGTATAATAAGGTTGTTACAACAAAAGCAAGAGAATTATATTTGATTACAGTAATAGTTTCCACATAAAATCCCTAAAGCAAATACTTAACTGATCACAGTCATGATCTTTTATTTATTGAGAAAAGTTATATAAAACTTGCTCTATTGCTGCTTTAACCATTATTAGAATATCTTCTACATCTCACTCTGAGTGTACGGTTTGCTTTTCATAAACTCAACTGTGCAACATAGAGATGATTATAATTTTAAATTCATATGGAATTTGTGGTGTGTTTTTGTTGTGGTGGTTTTATTTTCAGTACAAACTTCTGCAAGGCACTAGAGTTGTGGTTAGAAAAAGCAGTAGAAAAATGTTATTGGTGCAAAGCAATGTGACTGTACTTCATACAGCGACTTTCATACAAATTCTGTTCCAAAATAATTTGCAAAGTTAAATAAATATTTGCAGAGAAAGTAAAACTAAGAGGCAAAGGGAATGAAGTTATGTTTTCAGATAAGATAGGAAAGAAGTTGATGAGGCCAAGAGATAAATACAGGAGAGCAATCCCAGATGGCAGGCATTGCAGAGAAGAAGGCTCTTGAATTTGTTTCAGGTATCCAAATAGCTTCTGGAACAAAAGCCATGTGCCCTTGATAAACCTGTTCTGTTGGTTCTGAACACGCCCCAAATATATTATATCTAGGCTTGATTAGATTTTTACTGGTAAATGTGGTAAACATCAATTTCACTGTACACACACACAAAGCTGATGAAAAAGTATTTTCATTGATAATCAAAATCTATTTCACATAAAAATAGAGTGTTCCTACCTTTTCAGAGGCTCATAATCAAAAGTGAAGTGGTGAACATTTTCAAATGAAATCTGTCATCTCTTTCTCACAATTGTAAATAGCAAACTTTTATTTGAAAGGCTAGGGAAATCATGCCATGTGCTGGGCAAGTGAAAGGAGTGTAATGGATTTGGAACTGCTCTTTAAATTATCTGTAAATATATTATATGTCCCAGCTGTTTGCTTGGTCCCAGCTCTCAAAAGGAAGACTTGCTAGGTGTTGAACCCAGTCAGGTCTCCTGAGTAATCATGGATGGTACACAGAGTGCTGTAGCCTGACACCCAATATAACAATGAGAGACTCTCAGGATTCCACCCCAGAAGGGGTACTGGCATGTGGCCTAACACCTGAGGGATGCACTCAGAGAGACCAGAGATAGGTCTTATATGCAACTAGCCCTGTATTGTCTCAAGGAGCCCACTGGCAAAGTTAGTTGAGGTATTAGAGAGGTTACATAAAAATAGAGAAAAGGCATATAACACTGGCAACATGCTGGTCATTAATATTATTGTGTGATTTATGCACATGTGATGTATAAAAAAATAATAGATGTGTGCTGGAAATATGTTCCTAAAATGTATTTGGTAGGCAATGTCTAGCCCAGCCTGTCCTCAACAAAGGAATTTTGTTTTGCTGGCTTGACTGTGTCTCCAATGTAAATTAAGCAAGGTGAGACCAAAGACAATGAAAAGGGCATTTACATGTAAGATAAACAAAGCCATTCCATGAGCAAGTTGGGGGAAGATGACCATTTAACCATCTCAAGGGGGATGGAGGCTGCATTCCCAGGAACCCTTCCTGCCTCTTGAAACTGGGTCAATGAACTTTGAGAAGATATAAGCAGAAGCAAAAAGCCATTTTATTATCCATCACCTAGGAGACATAGACAAGCAGCACACTCTGAGATCTTGAAAAATTGGTCCTCTTGGCCTGGGAGGCAAGAGTAGCTGGAAACTGACAATAGGTAAGAAGCCTGTTTAGGCAAAGATTATAACTTCCTGAAGTTAAGTTTTAGTCAGTAACAAGCACATTTTGGTTTTGTACTTCTAACCATACCTGTCTCTTCTATTCTTACTTATTATCTTTTAAATATCTGTTGTTAATAAATTTATTCTTGTTTTATTAAAAACCAGCTCAGTGCTGTGTATTAAAGGGTAAAATCCCAGCCAAACTAACAAACAACAACCTCCCTTTTGCAAAACAGTTTTTCCATTTTTATCTGGTCAGGTGGATGTAACCATTTATTTTGGATATGGATCCTGTCACTGTAATCTATGCCTCTACACTGAAATGTCCAGGGGCTGGAGGCTGGGTGTACTGCTGGCAAGCCCTTGACTCTGGAATTATCTCCCATTCTTAGTACAATAGAATCTGAATCCGATGGTTTTCCAGGCATAGTATGAAAACTAACTCAGGCTGTTGCTCAAGTGGCTAAAGAGTGGTACATTCAGTATATCTTTACATGTATTTAGGTTAGGTTTCTTTTGTTGATTTCTATTGTTTTAACGTATGTTCATAGACCCAGAGAGAATTGCAATAGACATATTTTTACAAATTAAGAAATAAAATAAATATACAAAGAACAGAGAGAGCCAGAGATACAACTGGCCTGATTTCCTTCTCAGTTACGCCTGTGTAAATCAGGAGTGAATCCACTGAAGTAAATCGGGTTTATTCTATTTTAGAATTTTTCACGTTATTTTAATTAATGCAGGGCTCAGTACTTTGAATATATTACTCAAGCAAGACTTCCATCACCTTTAAACCGAGGTTTGTATAATGGACCCTTTACAGCCCTGAATTATTTCACCAAGCTTCAATTTTATTTATATTCATTACTATCAACTTCCTTTTTTTCCCATTTGTCATATATTATTTTAGATTTAATAAGATGTCATAGTGTTAAGTGATGGCTTCTGAGGGTAAATTTTGAAACATTGTATAAATACATTGATTCATTATAAAGTCAAACACATGTAATGTGAGATAAAGCCTCACAGATTAGATGTAAAACTTTGCTTTACAATGGTTTCTACTGAAAAGGCATTGCACATTGCCCTGCCTCCCACAGTGTCATGCTTTGCAGAAATCATGAGTGTCACAGCTACCAGTTAACTGTAACAGATGTTAGTTTTTGTTTAACATCTTCCAAAACAAGCCCACAATTGACCAGCCAGAAAAACTAGAATAGCGTAGTAACAGCAATAGGATGGCCATTTGCTAGCAACCCAACCACAATGGGCTCACGGTTATTAAGAACCCTCAACAATATGCTTTGGCTGAAATGGCATGAGTACCTGTTGCAAATCCATGACTTCAACTTCTGGTATATGAGGTATGGCAAAATGTTTCAGAATGTACCACTGGGTAAGTGCAATCAGAAATAAATGCATCATACTGCATATCTGTCCCAAGGTAAATTAAATGAGAAGAGCTTCTGGTTGGATGTTCTCTGTGAAGGTTCCTCTGTTTTGGAACTTACTCCTTCTCTTGGGTCCATCAGAGCCCAGACTTGTTAATCTCCAAGGCACATTGAAAAGCCAGTCTATTATCTCTCTTACTTGCTGTTGAGGAATACATGAGATAAGATAGCTTACACACACACACAAACACACACACACACACACACACACACACAGAATTATACATATATAGGCAGTCCTTTGTTTTGTAATTTTTAATTCATGGGATAGGTTCCCAGAGCACTAGATTGACAACTATGTGATGTGAAGGCAATTATAAAAATAATAAAATAATATATAACAAATGGAAGAAAGGGGAAGTTGAAAGTAATGAATATTAAATCTGAAGTTAGGAATTGTAGGAAATTGAAAAGAGAAGCCAAGGTACACAAGGAGACATCTATGGCCACCAGAGTTAAGAACAATAATGAGTTTTTAAAGTACATTAGGGAAAAAAAGAATGATGGCAATGGTATTGCTCCATTACTAGATGGAAATGGTAGAATTATCAATAACAGTACACAACAGCAGAAGTGCTCAATAAATATTTCTGTTCTGCATTTGTGGGGAAAAACAATAATAATCTCATATGGCGATGATAATACTCTTTCCATTTCACCAGTATCTCTGGAGGATGTTAAACAGAAGCTACTAGAGTCAGACATTTTTCAATCAGTAGGTCCAGATAACTTTTATCTAAGAGTTTTAAAAGAGCTGGCTGGGGAGTTTGATGGACCATTAATATTGATTTTCAATAAGTCTTGGAGCACTGGGGATGTTCCAGAAGACTAAAAGAAAGCTAATGTTGTGCCATTTTAAAAAAAAGTGATGTCCTGGATAATTACAGGGCTGTCAGCATGACATGGATCCTGGGTAAGATAATGGAGTTGCTGAGATCGGACTTGATTAATAAAGAATTAAAAGAAGGCAATGTAATTAATGCAAATCAACATGGGTTTATGGAAATTTGATCCTGTCAAGCTAACCTAATACCTTTTTTTGATGAGATTACAAGATTTGTTGATAACGGGAATAGTGTTGTCATAAAAGACTTCTCCAAGGTTTTTGACTTGGTATCACATCATATTGTTATTAAAAAAACTAGAACAATATAAAATTAACATGGCACACATTAAATGCATTAATAATTGGCCAACTGATAGGTCTCAAAATGTAGTTGTAAATGGGGAATCATCATCAAGCATATGTGTTTATAGTGATGTCCCACAGGGATCAGTTCTTGGCCCTGTGCTATTAAACATTTTTTATCAATGACCTGGAAGAAAACATAGAACCATCACTGATAAAGTTTGCAGATGACACAAAAATTGGGGAAGTGTTAAATAATGAAGAGGGCATATCACTGATTCAGAGTGATTTGAATCTCTTGGTAAACTGGGCACAAATAAACAATATGTTTTAATACGGCTAAATAGAAATATATACATCTAGGAAAAAAGAGCATAGGCCATATGTTGGAATTATTAATAATTTCCACCATGATGAAGGACTCTATCATAGGAAGTAGTGACTCTGAAAAAAGATTTTGGGGTGGGTTGAATAATCAGCTGAATATGTGCTCCCAGTGTGACTCTGGCCAAAAGAGCTAATGTGATCCTAAGATGCATAAACAGGGGAATCTCAAGTAGAGTTAGCGAGGTTATTTTACCTCTGTATTTGGCAGTGGTTCAACCACTGCTGGACCACTGTGTCCAGTTCTGGTGTCCACAATTCAAGAAGGATTTTGATAACTGGAGAAAGCTCAGAGAAGAGCCATGAGAATGATTAAAGGATTAGATAACCTTATAGTGATAAACTAAATAGATTGAACTTCTTGAGTCTGACAAAAAGAAGGTTAAGGAGTGACTTGATTACAGTCTATAAAGCATTTACAAATGAGTAACAAATATTTAATAATGGGCTCTTCAATCTAGCAGAGAAAAGTATAACACAATCTAATGGCTGGAAGATGAAGCTGATCAAATGCAGACTGGAAATAAAGCATACATTTTTAACAGTGAGAGTAATGAACCACTGGAACAACTTACCAAGGGTCATGGAGTAGTCTCCATCCCTGATGATTTTTAAATCAAGATTGGATGTTTTCTAAAAGATGTGCTCTAGGAATTATTTTGGGGAGATTCCATGGCCCATATTATATAGGAGGTCAGACTAGGTGATCACAATGATCTCTTCTGACCTAGGAATCTATGTACCATAGTTGTATTTTAGAAATTTGCAGAAATAAATTAATAGAAATACTGTAAGGCATTTTGAATTGGCTCTGGATACTAGAAAGTGATGAGTAAATGGTACCATATTATTGAATTGCCCAGCATCCTTTGCTTACAGAATGAGAATAACTATTAACAAACAAACCTTATTTAGTGTTAACACTAAAATTTCAGTTGATGAAGAAGCTACAGGAACTTCTGCACACAACAAATTAGAGAGTCATTTGGAAAAATAAGAGCTCTAATAGGGTGACCAGACAGCAAGTGTGAAAAATCGGGACGGGGTGGGGGGTAATAGGAGCCCCAAAAATCGGGACTGTCCCTATAAAATCGGGACATCTGGTCACCCAAAGTTTACCTTGGATAAACTAGAACAAAAGATGAACGTCAAAGGTCATAACTGTATACGGTTATGGATTTTTTTCAGAACCTTTTTGCCCTGCTAATAGGAAAAGCTGAGCTGTCAAATTTGCCTCCACAGAGGAGAGAAATTAATGAGTCAGAATCAAACAGCCAGCTATCACAGAACATTACTGTCTGACATTGTCTGCAGGGTCCTTCATAGCTATCATTGAGGCTTATCTTTTCAATCTTCATTTTCAGAAGTGTTTACTCCTTTCTGGAAAACCTAAGATACTAATGCCCCTAAAGATGCCATTAGGTGTAGGTGGTTGCATCATAACAAGCGTAATGCTTTTACAAATGGTTATGGTTGATCTGGGCTTTTTGTTGTAGTTGTTGTTGTCTTGCCCTCCTCCTTCTGGGATGTCATGAAAGTGGTATGAAAACAATTAAACTGCCTTTCTAAAAATACAGACATGAAGATAAAATAATTGGAATGCTAGTGTAGTCATCAATGTTCAAAGACAGAAGAGATATAAATGATACATATGTTGTTTCTTTTTTTCTTGAGCACTGTTGTCACCGATGATTCTCCAGGGAAGCAATTTAGCATCGTCTGTATTTATTCGTGAGACAATATATTATACATCATATATTATTGGTTCAACTCCTGAACTCAGTGTTGGAGAGGAAATATTTGCATCTAACATATATATAAATTTATTTTAACAAAGACCTTTGGGCTTTGCACAAAACCACTGCAAAAAAACCATGCATCGGCTCTTTGCACTCTTTAGCTTGTTCAATCATTAGACTAGAATTGTCCAGGTTATTTATTACTCAGATAGAGAAACAGATGTGCATGGTGCTTTAGAAAGGTCTTGTGGAACTTAAACTGTAAGTTAGATGGCTACAATCTAACAATTAAGGGCCTACTGGAAAACTCATTGAAGTCAGCATGAGTCCCTAAGAGAAGAAATAGGAAGGTAGGAACAGAATCATACCTAATTTAGATCAACAACTAGGGGAACAAAGAGAGAGAAGCTAGAGTGGCACTATTTTAAAGTTTCTATTTACCAATAATCATGATGGAATCTGAGATGCTACAGTATTTCTCTATAATAGAGGAGGAGAGTCTGTGGCATTAAGGTAATGGGTATGGTAATCACTACTAAATATTTGCCTTTTTCATGGTGACCAAAATCAGTACTTTGGTACCTGACTCCCTCTTCTGGTGCACAGAGTGTGTGAGACAGGTGTTGCATGAAAAGTGCATGGAGATGGAGGCAGCAAAAAACAAAGACAGCTAAAACGTATAGGACCAGCAAGAGAGTGTCAGAGGAAACAAGGGCTGAAATACAGACAGAGGATAAGACGTAGAATTTAGAAGGCGAATATGCTCAAACAATGGGAGAAGCCAGTAAAGAGATATGTGATGGAGGTGAAATGGTTGCAATTTCCACTATTCTTCCAAACAACAAGGAGAAGATGGGATTTCTCTTAGAGTCTAATAGCGTCAGCCCTTATTTAGCTGTATGGCTCACTATTGAGCAATATAAATGTTACCTTCAACATCCACTTTCCCTTGCTTCCACAGCAGCAATTAGGTCACTGCGATCTATTCTATAGAATGATCCTCAACAGTTCACTGCAATAATTTGATACTCAATATTTAAAATTCACATTGTGTTAATTGTCATTGATCACAAGTCACATGCTATTTTTCTTACTGCCAATTCTTTAGTTGCCAATTTAATTCTTATAAACAAAAGAAGAGCTAAAGAAGCCACTGAGGCTTTGAATTTTTCAGGGAAAAAGCAGTAGTTCAGCACATTTACTGAAGTTATTTGCATGGGATTCATGGATGTGTAGCTGGAAAGGTGGTGGTCAGATCTTTATTTGGGTTACTTAATTGCCTGTACACCAGAATTCTGGTGATGAGTTTTGGAGTCCCCTCTCCTTGCTGTGTCAAACCACATCCCAAGAAATAGAAGTGAATAAACTAAATGACTGAACAGATCTACATTTTTCCAATTAAAAAAAAGGGGGGGGGGGTTTCAAAATTTGTGTGATATTTTCACTTCTGTTTTTCTACCAACTATGGAACTGGTCAAAAATTTTCAAATTGCACAACTTCAACATTTTAAATTTTAATAAAAAGAGGGAAAAGTTCTTAAAAACATTTCACAGTATGCAGTTCTACATGTGAAGGGTATGTGGTCATGTTCTTCTCTAGCTCATTTAACAGCTAACGCCCCAGGGCACTGTGGAGGGGTTTTTGGCATCCCTCTGCTGTATCAAGCTGTATCTTATGTCATGCAAAATACTCCATTACCAGGGTGACTCCTCACGTGTGAATTTACATTTAAATTTCTGCAAGTATTACAGCACGTATACTTGTAATTATTTTGTAAACATTCATATGTGTTGCCACAATCATTCAGATGTTAATGGAAAACGGACACAAAAAAGGGATGTAAGCCTTGCTGAAGTGAGTTCATTTTAAAGTCTGAGTGAATACTCACATTTTCCCCTAAGTCTAATTTATTTAGGCATAGATATGTCATTTCCAAATAACAGAAAGTACCATATTATTTATTATCCCTTTTCACCTCCAATCCATTAGGCGAGTCTCTATTTTATAAGTAATATGTATCTTGGCTTTAAATATGTATATAGATTTATTTCTATTATTAAGGCCTTACTTGAATTGTGGGATAACTGTCAAATAATTGCGGCTGAGTTGGGGACAAGACATGGAAAATTGTGGAAAAGTAATAATGGACCTTTATTATTTGCAGTAATTTGGAAAAGCTGACAGCGGGAGCTCCCATCATCGGCCTCCCGGGGCTAACAGTGGGATCCTGGGGCTGACATTGGGGGGTGGGGAGTCCCACTGTAAAAATTGCTGTGGGAGCCTAATATTGAGGGATCTGCAATATCGCAAATTAAGTAGGGCCTTAATTATTATAAAATTACATAGTTAAACTGCTATTTGCTATAGTATATAGGATGTCTCAATTTACCTTGAAGTGCTGTGTAAGTGAAGTAGCTAACTGAAGTTTTTATAAATGTTTTCATTCATCTTTGTGATATTATGGGCCATTGAAGAAGCTTTCCCATCAATGCTCTTATAACATCTAAATTTTAAAAAAGATTAAATGTGATCTGGATTGAATAATTTCATGTGTGGAAGCTTGTGAATGCCTTATAGTCTGTAGGGTAGCGCCTTATAAATCTACAGATGTGAAAGCAGCATGGACACCCAGATCTGGTAACAGCGGACTGTGTTTCTATAAAATATTAAAACAGCAGATGTAACTAGCCATATTTCATATTACTTTACCAGACCTACTAATATTATTTTTCCCTGCAAGCTTCACACTGATTGTCCAGTTTAAAACTAAACATTTAATTCACAAGTAAAATAGTGCTTGCTTCTCTATTGAATCTGTGGCTGTTATTCCAAAGCCATAGATTATCTTGACACATGGAACAGCTTGATTTAGTAAGTTGCAGAACAACTCCGTTTTCCCTCTATCATACAGTTAACTTTTAAAAAAAAACCTCCAGAATTATTAGAAAAAGAAAAAGAGCATAGGTTTGTATTCATATATTTTCATTTCTGAGCAATCACAGTGCATCACTTCGAGGTCTCAGAAAATGGCAGACATTAGGCATTTTCCCAACAGGTTTCCTATTAACATTTTATATATATATATATATTAGCTTTAACCACTAAGAGCCACATATCTTGCATGTGGTAAGACAGACTTCAGAGTGTGGGCATGCTTTATTTATAAGGGTGGGTTTGATTTTCCAATGTCTTTCATCCGACTTTGTTCAGCTGTAAACAATCACACCAGCTCCAAAACAGTGGAAAATTAAGCCCACCAGATTTATCCACTCATATTAAATATCCCTTATGTAGGCCTGAGAACTAATCAACTCCCCACCACCATATTAAACCAGCCTTGGGTGAAACTTAGGGAGTTCACCACTAAAATTGAAAATAATAAAAAAGAATGTTCTGCAGCTGATAAAGTACCCCCACCTCCAGAATGTCCCTAATGAGAGTTATAACCACCGAGGTTGTAAAGTAGAGACACCAGGAGCTGGGAAATTAGGGACAATACAGAAAGAGACTCAACAAATTGTAAGATAAGCACCCCTGCTTATGTGTACATTCTGAATTCTAAGAAATAAAGTAGTGTTGCCTTATAACCTTTCAGCTGGAGTATTTATATTTTTAATCTATCTTCTCTGTGTCTATGCTGTGAATATAACACCCATCAAGATTAATTCCCTAGTGTACTTAGTAGCTACTACTACAGAAAACAGTAACCATCCATCCACCCCAAACTCTCAGAACATGATAGAGCCCAGCTTTTTCCTTTATATAGATTAGAGCACCTGGCAGCTAAATTGTTAACTGAACATAATGAGACTTCAATTATCACCAGTTAGTTGGCTTTTAGGTGTTTCACCTGAAAAGTCCTGTAAAGTCTACCTTGTTTAGTTAGTATGTTCTCAGGCACCCTTGATTAGCACAGAGAAAGGAAGCTGCCCATACCTTAGAGAATAAATCCTTCACCCACTAGATTTTCAGTGTAAGACTGAACTTCTAAATACTCAAAAGTTAGGAAATGGAAAAGTATAAACTTCATGTAAGTTAAAGGTATTGACATAGGGTTTTTTTTTTAAATTTAACTATATTATATTCTGAATTTCTCATCTTCAGTCCTGTAGTTGTGCTTGTTCAGTGCATAATCACACTCAGTAATACTTCAGGTATAATACTTAGCCTTTAAGTGGTTTTCATCATTGGGTAACACTTTATGAAGATAATTACTGTCAATATCATTGTCTCCATTTTTACAGATGGAGTAATGGAGATACAGAGTAAATCAGTAACTTGCCTAAGGTCACATACCAGATCGGCTACAGAACTGAGAGTGGAATTCAGGTCTTTTAACGTTTATCTTAAGGTGGTATTTTCAGAAGCATTCAGCAAATGTTATTGAAGCAGTGGGAGCAAAGACTTACACCCTTAAGTTCTATCTACTGCTAGCTGCTATGGTACCAGGCCTATAGGTTAATGCTATTACTGCGGCTATGGTTTATGTTGCCTGAATTTATGATATTTTATTTTTGTACCTCTATTTCCTATGTCTATGTCATAGGAATCAGTAATGCTTTGTATACACAGTGGGACCCTGCTAGGGCAGTTTTGCTACTAGTGCTTCTTCTGTTGATACTGCTCTGTTTGTGTAACTCTGCATGTACTTCCTAGTTTAAATTCAATACATTCTGTTGATCTTGCTGTTCCTGCTGCTTTTGTTTGCTTTTTAGTGATGCTAATCTTGGCCCTGCCTGTTGCCTGGCCCAGATGCTATCATACACATCTTATTGCTCACATATTTAATTCCACAGTTCCAGGTAGCAGGGATTCAGTTCACAACCTTTCTCATGTGTTGATTAGAGGAAATCTGAGGGAGGGTAAGACAAATAATCTTGCAAATGACAAATGGACCAGTGAGCAGAATGCTGACTACATTTTAGGAGAGCTTGCTAAAGAGGGAAGAAGAACAAAGAGCAGTAATGTCAGCCTGCAGAGAGGTGAAAGGATTTAGTATCAGCAGTTATAAGTGCTTTCCTAGGGTAGTATTACTGGAGATGAAATAGTGTGGTTCTAGCCCTGGAGCCTCAGGTGTCTATGATTTCTCTAGTAATTGTTTGCAGTCTTCAGCATATGGTTTTGTGATAGAGGGAGACCCAAGAAATGCAAAGAGGAGACACATTAATAAGGGAAGGAGATTCCAAGCAGGACCCTGAAAAAGAGAGGGAGGTTGACAGAAGTAACAATGCCTCTCTGCACCACTGCCACTGAGGGCTTGGCTACACTGGCAAGTTACAGCACAATAAAGCCGCCCACAGCGCTGTAACTCACTACCCGTCCACACTGGCAAGGCACGTACAGCGCTGTATCTCTGCAGATACAGCGCTGCTTGTACTCCACCTCCCCCAGAGGAATAAGGAGAATTGCGCTGCTGCTGCTGCGCTGCGGCGCCAGTGTAGCCGCCCAATGCGCACTGATTGGCCTCCAGAAGTATTCGGCAGTATCCCACAATGCCTGTTCTAGCCACTCTGGTTATCAGTTTGAACTCTACTGCCCTGGCCTCAGGTGACCAACCGTCAGACCCACCCTTTATATTCCCCGGGAATTTGAAAAATCCCCTTCCTGTTTGCTCAGCCAGGTGTGGAGTGCTATCAGCGAATCTTTCCAGGTGACCATGCCTCCACGCGCCAGGCGAGCCCCAGCATGGAGCAATGGCGAGTTGCTGGACCTCATCAGTGTTTGGGGGGAGGAAGCTGTCCAGTCCCAGCTGCGCTCCAGCCGTAGGAATTACGATACCTACGGGCAGATATCAAGGGCCATGATGGAAAGGGGCCATGACCGGGACGCTCTGCAGTGCAGGATTAAGGTGAAGGAGCTGCGGAATGCCTACCGCAAAGCCCGCGAGGCAAACAGCCGCTCAGGTGCTCCCCCCATGACCTGCAGTTTCTATAAAGAGCTGGATGCGATACTTGGGGGTGACCCCACCTCCATGCCGAGCACCACCCTGGACACTTCAGAGCGGGTGGTGGAGGGGGTGGAGGAGGAGGACGAGGAGGAAAGCAGGAGTGAGGGTGCTGGGGCGGTGGGAGACTCCCCGGAATCCCTGGAGGCATGCAGCCAGGACCAGTCGCAGCGGCCGGTACTTGGTGGAGGACAAACTGCAGAGCGTGTTCCCGGTAAGCCGCTTCATTTTTTGGGAAGGACGTCTTTCGGGAGAGGAGGGTTAGGGCTGCATGCATGCCTAGATGTGGAATAGCGCAGTGATGTGGTCTATCACATTGCGGCAATCGGCCGCGGTAATCTCTTCGAAAGTCTCATCCAGAATGTGGGCAATGCGCTTGCGCAGGTTTCTTGGGAGAGCCACCGTGGTCCTTGTCCCAGTCAGGCTAACGTGTCCGCACCACTGTGCCACGAGTGGCAGGGGGACCATTGCTGCACACAGTGAAGCTGCATATGGGCCAGGGCGGAAGCCGCATTACACTAGAAGACCCTCCCTTGCTACCCAGGTCACCCTCAGCAGTGAGATATCTTCCAGGATGGACTCCTGTGGAAACTTTTGGGACAGTGTTCAGTGTAGGTGCCCCCTGCAGCTGTTGGCTCTCCCCAAGGCACAGAAACCCAGAAGACAGTGCAGAAACAATCAGTCCCCCTTACTCACCATTTTGGGGCTCCTGTGGGTTATGTCCGCTCTCTTTGGGACAGGAAAATTATGCTATTCTGTACACTGTGTGTGCCCTCCTCAAGTGAGGAGGCATGATTACTCTGTCTGGTTTAACCAATGCTGCCTCTGTTAAGTGTTGCATTTTGCCTTTACAGATGCAACCTTGAGACATGCAGATGACACTAAACTGGGAGGAGTGGTTGATACGCTGGAGGGTAGGGATAGGATACAGGGGGACCTAGACAAATTAGAGGATTGGGCCAAAAGAAATATGATGAGGTTCAACAAGGACAAGTGCAGAGTCCTGCATTTAGGACGAAAGGATCCCATGCACTGCTATAGACTAGGGACCGAATGGCTGGGCAGCAGTTCTGCAGAATAGGACCTAGGGGTTACGGTGGACGAAAAGCTGAATATGAGTCAACAGTGTGCCCTTGTTGCCAAGAAGGCTAATGGCATTTTGGGTTGTATAAGTAGGGGCATTTCCAGCAGATCGAGGGATGTGATCATTCCCCTCTACTCAGCACTGGTGAGGCCTCATTTGGAGTACTGTGTCCAGTTTTGGGTCCCACACTACAAGAAGGATGTGGATAAATTGGAGAGTCCATCGGAGGGCAACAAAAATGATTAGGGGGCTGGAGCACATGACTTACGAGGAGAGGCTGAGGGAACTGGGATTGTTTAGTCTGCAGAAGAGAAGAATGAGGGGCGATTTGATAGCTGCTTTCAACTACCTGAAAGGGGGTTCCAAAGAGGATGGATCTAGACTGTTCTCAGTGATAGAAGATGACAGAACAAGGAGTAATGGTCTCAAGTTGCAGAGGGGGCGGTTTAGGTTGGACATTAGGAAAAACTTTTTCACTAGTAGGGTGGTGAACAACTGGAATGGGTTACCTAGGGAGGTAGTGGAATCTCCTTCCTTAGAGGTTTTTAAGGTCAGGCTTGACAAAGCCCTGGCTGGGCTGATTTAGTTGGGTTTGGTCCTGCTTTGAGCAGGGGGTTGGACTAGATGACCTCCTGAGGTCCCTTCCAACCCTGAGATTCTATGATTCTATGATTCTATGACATGGGCCGTCGGTGTTTTCACCGGCTCAAAGACTGCAAAGACTGCGGAAGAGACCACGGAAAAGCACGGAAGACATGCTGCACCAAGTGATGCAGCAGTCTGTTAAAGAAAATCAAAAAGCCCAGGAGTGGAGGGAGAGAGAAAGCAGGATCCGCCAGGAAAATGCAGTGCACCAGCGGCAGGCCACGCAGCACCGGCAGCAAAGCACGGACCGGCTGATAACCATAATGGAGGGCCAAGCAGACTCTATCCAGGAGCTCGTAGCCATGCAGGCGGAGCACTACCGCGCCCCCCCCCCCCGCCGCCCCTGCCCCCAAACTCTTTACCTTTTGCCCCCCTGTCACCTCCCACCCACTTTCCCCAACGTGCGGGTTCTTACCGCCAACTGCTGCCCCCATCACCGGTATCTTCACCACCCAGCCCTGAAAACTACGACCCTTACCCCCTGCACTCAACCCCCATCACCATGCAGTATAGACATCCTGAAGTGCAGCACTCAATGCATAGCACTGCAGACAGGACATACGCAAATTTTTGATTGTACCGTTCCCCATCCCACCCCACCCCACCCCATTGCCCTTTCTTGATTCCCAAACAGTTGTGTTTCTTTCAATAAATTTATTTTCTTTTCAATAAATGGATATTTTGGTTTTGAAAACATTCTTTATTATTGCATAAAGTAAAAGATCCCTTAGGCCAGGAACCAGGCACTGCAAATCAGTGAAGCAAACACAGATTCCTACCAACATTGTAACCACAGGGCACCAGACATTACTGCTGGCTTTCAGCCTCAAATTGCTCCCTCAAGGCATCCCTAATCCTAGAAGCCCCATGCTGGTCCCGTCTAATAGCCCTGCTCTCTGGCTGTGCAAATTCAGCCTCCAGGTGTTGAACATCGGAGGTCCATGCCTGACTGAATCTTTCACCCCTCCCTTCACAAATATTATGGAGGGTACAGCACGCGGATATAACCGCGGGGATGCTGTTTTCGGCCAAGTCCAGCTTCCCATACAGAGATCACCAGTGGCCCTTTAAATGGCCAAAAGCACACTCCACAGTCATTCGGCACCGGCTCAGCCTGTAGTTGAACCGTTCCTTGCTACTGTCAAGGCACCCTGTGTAGGGTTTCATGAGCCACGGCATTAGCGGGTAAGCGGGGTCTCTAAGGATCACAATGGGCATTTTGACTTCCCCTACTGTGATCTTCCTATCGGGGAAAAAAGTCCCGGCCTCCAGCTTCCTGAACACGCCAGTGTTCCGAAAGATACGTGCATCATGCACCTTTCCGGGCCACCCTGTGTTAATGTCAATGAAACACCCACGGTGATCCACTACCGCCTGGAGTACCATAGAGAAATACCCCTTCCGATTAACGTACTCGGAGGCTAAGTGCTCCGGGGCCAGAATAGGAATATGCGTCCCATCTATTGCCCCTCCACAGTTAGGGAAACCCATTTGTGCAAAGCCATCCAGAATCTCCTGCACGTTACCCGGAGTCACGGTTCTTCTGAGCAGGATTTTATTAATGGCCCTGCAAACTTGCATCAGCACGATTCCAACAGTCGACTTTCCCACTCCAAACTGGTTCACGACCGATCGGTAGCTGTCTGGAGTTGCCAGCTTCCAGATTGCAATAGCCACCCGCTTCTCCACCGGCAGGGCAGCTCTCAATCTCGTTTCCTTGCGCCGCAGGGTGGGGGCAAGCTCCTCACACAGTCCCATGAAAGTGGCTTTTATCATCCGAAAGTTCTGCAGCCACTGCTCTTCATCCCAGACTTGCAGGACGATGCGATCCCACCACTCAGTGCTTGTTTCCCGAGCCCAGAAGCGGCGTTCTACGGTGCTGAGCATGTCCGTGAATGAGACAAGCAATTTCGTGTCATACGCGTTACGTGACTCGCTATCATCGTCGGAATCCTCGTCGGACTCCTCACTGTCACTTCGGATCCTAAGGAATAGCTCGACTGCTAAAAGTGACGCGAAGGCGAGACTCGTCAGCATACTCCTCAGCAGTTCGGGCTCCATTTCCCGCAGACCGAAACGGAACACACAGATCACGCTGCACAATAACCATTGAAAGATGGCACCAAATGGCGCCAAATGCGGACGGAAACACAGGGATTGCTGGGATGTGAAGCGATGCATCACGGGGTGTTGGGACAGGACACAGAATGCCCCGCACCCCCCCACCCCCTTCCCACCAGCCACGGCGCCAAAATGGCGCCAAAATGGGAAGAGGTGCTACGTGGGCTAGCTGTCCATAATGCGCTGCTCCCAATACCGCTGCAAGTGCTGCAAATGTGGCCACGACAGTGCGCTGTCAGCTGTCAGTGTGGACAGACTGCAGCGCTTTCCCTATTCAGCTGTACGAAGGCGGGTTTAACTCACAGCGCTGTACATCTGCCAGTGTAGCCAAGCCCTGAGAGACAATTTTTTAAAGGAATTTAGGGGCCTGAAGACACAGATTGGCACTAGGGCTAGATTCACAAGGGGGACTTTCAGGTACCCTGCCACCTAGTGGCATTCACAACCTTGAGTTAGGTGTTCAGGCTCCAAATACAATTCAGGGGGAGTCAGATGCCTGAAAAAAGGGATTTGCAGAAGCTAGCACCTATTGAGCAGGCAGCCAGCTAAGCTAGTCAATAAGATATGTTGAGAAGAGTGGTGCTGAAGACCTGCCTAAAAGGGAGTTAGGGAACCCATTCTGGGCTGGATGGACATATTCCTTTCACTCAGAATTCACAGAAATGAACCCTCTCCTGGAGTTAGATGCCTAAGTCAAAAACCTACCCTTATGCCCAGACCCAGGTTCAAATTGGCTCTGGAGCGGAGACTTGATGCCAGGTCTCCCATGTGAGCGTAGTAGCTACCAACCTATACCATCAGTCTCACACAGTCTACGTAACCCAGTGATGATTCAAGTATTTCATATGAAATGAAACTGCTTCAGGCAAGAATGAGAGTGATCCCTCCCAGAATACCCACTAATAAGGATACTCACCTGCAGGGTTAGGAGATGTGTGTTGTGAGTCCCACCTTCTGATCAAGCTGAGTGGGGATTTGAACCTGGGTCTCCTACATCCTAAGTGAGTGCACTGACTACTAGGTATAAGAGCAGCCTCTCCTCTTCTACCTCCATAGGTTTTGCTCGGCTCAGGCCTCACAAGCAAGCTCAGCAGAAAATACCTACTTTGTGAATTCTGGTCAGGCTTAGCTATGAGCTTAGTAGCTTGAGAGTGTCGGGGCTTAGTTGGCTTTGCACATACCAACTAGCAGAAATGTAGGTGTCTAGGCTACTTTACTAGTAGAAATGTAGGTATCTAGAAATGTTAAGCATCTACAGGGGTAGACAGCAACCGAGAGTAGGTTTTGTGAATGCCAGTGGTACATAAATGCTGGACTTAGGTGTCTAAATTCCCCTTGTGAATCTAGCCCCAGTGGGATTTTCAAAATTGCATACGTGCCTAACTCTCGGGGCTAGCTGCCTAATTCTTATGAGAATTACATGCCTAGGTACTCTTGAAAATCCAACTAGGTGCCTATCCGCATCTTACTAGCTTTAAAGGGCAGACCCTTAGATTCTGTGGGCAGACCTAACATGGGGCTAGGAACATCTTTTTGTGAGTGTCACACTGTCTGGAGTGGCTCATTACCATGAGTGCCCAGCTCAGGGCAGACTGTCAAAAAAAGGGCAGATACCCCAAACTGGTGGTATTTTCTATAATTAAGTTTCACCAACCCAGTGACAAATGTGAACTCCTCTATCACTATAACAGTCTTCCCATAGAGTCAGATAGTCCCCTTAGACTCTCCAAACTGATATTCCCATGGCATTTCTCCCAAATCAATGCACAAGACTTTGGGCCTATAATTCTGGGTAAAGCTTCATTTTTGTCAAAATGGGGGCAGTGAAACTTATCCCCCCCAAAAAAGGGGAGGGGCTGGCTTGCAAGGTTCTATTGTGAACTTTTGTTTTCTGACCGGAAATGGCAGTGAGATAGGAACCACAATTCAGAATATTTTTGGTGTATTATATTCAACCAATGGGATAATATGGTTTTGGAGAGAGGAAACAGGGTAATGTTTATATACACACACACACTTTTGCAGCATGGAGGATGAAGGGGGAGAGGTAAAACTGTGGGTTAGGCTGATACTGGGGATGGGAAAGAGAAGCACTCCATAACATGGAGTCACTTTATATCAGATGTGGTGTGGACTGTACAATATATGCACTGTACAAAGGGAATTGTGGGAAACGGTAAGGTCCATTATGGATGCCGGCAATGATGGTAAACCAAGTGCCAGCTCTGTAGGCCTTAGCTAAGAAAGAACTGACAAACTCACAGCTGGAAACCAAAGCAGCTCATGTGTATGAGTTTTAGGTATTACTCGTCTAAGAATATTTTTAGAGTTTAGACTCTATGGAATGCTTGTAAATTGCTGCATGAATTAATCTCACTTGCAGTGTCTGTATTCCATACTATAAGAAAATATGTAAGTTTTGCTTTGAAAATGTTTGCTCTGAACTTCTGAACCCAGGAATGGGAATTGTCCCCCTGGCCCATCAAGAAGGCCTATCAAGATTAAATAGGCCATTTAGGAACATCATGATTGAAAGGATTGGTTAATGGCCCTATCACACCTTGGAAATGCTACGTGCAAAAAAGCTCATCTCATGGACTGGAAGGCTATATGTAAAAGATAAAACAGGGTCACAAGAAAAGTTTTCATCTCTTTGCTGTTTGAATTCTCACAGGGCCAGAGATACTTAACTAAGGGTATGTCTACACTACGGGATTACTCCGATTGTACAGAATTCGATTTTTGGCAACAGATTGTATAAAGTCGAGTGCATGCGGCCACACTAAGCACATTAATTTGGCGGTGTGCGTCCATGTACCGATGCTAGCGTCGACTTCCGGAGTGTTGCACTGTGGGTAGCTATCCCATAGCTATCCCATAGTTCCCGCAGTCTCCCCCGCCCATTGGAATTCTGGGTTGAGATCCCAATGCCTGATGGGGCAAAAAACATTGTCGCAGGTGGTTCTGGGTACATGTCGTCAGGCCCCCCTCTCCTTCCCTCCCTCCCTCCGTGAAAGCAACGGCAGACAACCATTTCGCACCTTTTTTCCTGGGTGACCTGTGCAGACGCCATACCACGGCAAGCATGGAGCCCGCTCACCTCAAGACAGCAGTCATGAACATTGTAAACACCTTGCGCATTATCGTGCAGTTTATGCTGAACCAGAACCTGAAAAACCAGGCGAGGAGGAGGCTACGACGACAGCATGGCGACGAGACTGATGAGGCCATGGACACAGAATTCTCTCAAACCGTGGGCCCTGGCGCTTTGGAGATCATGGTGTTAATGGGGCAGGTTCATGCCGTGGAACCCCGATTCTGGGCCCGGGAAACAAGCACAGGCTGGTGGGACCACATAGTGTTGCAGGTGTGGGATGATTTCCAGTGGCTGCGAAACTTTCGCATCCATAAGGGCACTTTCATGGAACTTTGTGACTTGCTTTCCCCCACCCTGAAGCGCAAGAATACCAAGATGAGAGCAGCCCTCGCAGTTGAGAAGCGAGTGGCGATAGCCCTGTGGAAGCTTGCAACACCAGACAGCTACCGGTCAGTCGGGAATCAATTTGGAGTGGGCAAATCTACTGTGGGGGCTGCTGTGATGCAAGTAGCCAAAGCAATCACTGAGCTGCTGCTACCAAAGGTAGTGACTCTGGGAAATGTGCAGGTCATAGTAGATGGCTTTGCTGCAATGGGATTCCCTAATTGTGGTGGGGCGATAGATGGAACCCATATCCCTATCTTGGCACCTGAGCACCAGGGCAGCCAGTACATAAACCGCAAGGGGTACTTTTCAATGGTGCTGCAAGCACTGGTGGATCACAAGGGACGTTTCACCAACATCAACGTGGGATGGCCAGGAAGGGTTCATGATGCTTGCGTCTTCAGGGACACTAGTCTGTTTCAATGGCTGCAGCAAGGGATTTACTTCCCAGACCAGAAAATAACCGTTGGGGATGTTGACATGCCTATAGTTATCCTTGGGGACCCAACCTACCCATTAATGCCATGGCTCCTGAAGCCATACACAGGCAGCCTGGACAGTATTCAGGAGCTGTTCAACTATAGGCTGAGCAAGTACAGAATGGTGGTAGAATGTGCCTTTGGACATTTAAATGGTCGCTGGTGCACGTTACTGACTCGCTCAGACCTCAGCCAAACCAATATTCCCATTGTTATTGCTGCTTGCTGTGTGCTCCATAATCTCTGTGAGAGTAAGGGCAAGACATTTATGGCAGGGTGGGAGGTTGAGGCAAATCACCTGGCCGCTGATTATGCACAGCCAGACACCAGGGCGATTAGAAGAGCACACCAGGAAGCACTGTGCATCAGAGAAGCTTTGAAAACCAGTTTCATGACTGGCCAGGCTACGGTGTGAAAGTTCTGTTTGTTTCTCCTTGATGAAAACCCTCCCCCTTGATTGACTCATTCTCTGTAAGCAACCCACCCTCCCCCCTTCGATCACAGCTTGCTTTCAAAGGAAATAAAGTCACTATCGTTTAAAAATCTTGAATTCTTTATTAATTGATTATAAACATAGGGAGAGAACTGACAAGGTAGCCCGGGTGGAGTGTGGGAGGAGGGGAGGAGGGAAGGAAAAGGCCACTTCAAAAGTTGTTGAATTACAGCCTTTTGCTTGGGCTGTCTGCTGGGGTGGAGTGGCAGGGTGCACGGATCCTCCCCCGCGTTCTTGGGCGTCTGGGTGAGGAGGCTATGGAACTTGGGGAGGGCGGTTATACAGGGGCTGCAGCGGCACTGTGTGATCCTGCTGCCATTCCTGAAGCTCCATCAGACGCCGGAGCATGTCCGTTTGATCCCGCAGTAGCCCCAGCGTTGCATCCTGCCTCCTCTGATCTTCCTGCTGCCACCTCTCATCTCGAGCGTCCCTCTTGTCCTCACGTTCGTCCCTCCTGTCCTCACGTTCGTCCCTCCTGTCCTCACGTTCGTCCCTCCTGTCCTCACGTTCACTGGCCGCTTTCCTGTGCTGTGATACCGTGTCCTTCCACTCATTCAGATGAGCTCTTTCATTGCGGGTCGACTGCATGATCTCAGAGAACATTTTGTCTCGCGTGCGTTTTTTTCGCCACCTTATCTGAGATAGCCTTCGGGATGGAGGAGGGAGGCTTGAAAAATTTGCAGCTGCGGGAGGGAAAAAAGGGAGAGAAGTATTTAAAAAGATACATTTTACAGAACAATGCTTATACTCTTTCACGGTGAACAACACTATTCACATTACATAGCACATGTGATTTTGGTACAAGGTCGCATTTTGCATCTTAATATTGACTGTCTGCGGCTTTGGTGTTAGAGATCACAGACGCAGGGCTGCTCAACAGAATTCGGCTTGCATGCGGCCATAGTAAGCCATTGACTTTCGGCTTCTGCAACCTTCATAAAAGCAGCAGCCTCCTTTCCCATACCAAGTAAAGCCCGTTGAGTGCTGCGGTTTTCGTGTTAACGTGCAGCAGCAGCAGCAGAAACCAAACTAACCCCCCCTCCCCATCCAATTCTCTGGGATGATCGCTTTACCCCTCCCCCCACCACGTGGCTGGTATCAGGGAAGATCCCTGCTAGCCAAACACGAACATCTCAGCGCCAATGGGCCCCCCTTCCACCGCCTGGATAACTGCAGGGAAGGATTTCTTTTCAGCCACAGGCAAACAGCCCAGTAGGAACGGCCACCTCTGTCCCCTTAATTAAATTCCCGTATTTCAACAAGGTTATCATGAACGATATCACTCTCCTGAGGATAACACAGCAAGAAAAAGAACGGATGTTGCTTGAATACCAGCAAACACCGGGACCATACGCTGCCAGGCTTTGTCATGCAATGATACCAGATTACTTGCTATTAGCATGGCGTGGTAAAGTGTCCTACCATGGAGGACGAAATAAGGCTGCCCTCCCCAGAAACCTTCTGCAAAGGCTTTTGGAGTACCTCCAGGAGAGCTTTATGGAGATGTCCCTGGAGGATTTCTGCTCCATCCCCAGACACGTTAACAGACTTTTCCAGTAGCTATACTGGCCACGAATGCATTGCAAGTCCTCAGGGCAAATTAATCATTAAAAAATGCTTGCTTTTAAACCATGTTTTATATTTACAAAGGTACACTCACCAGAGGTCCCTTCCATGGCTTCATGGTCTGAGATACCACCTTGGGAGGGTTGGGAGGGTACTTCAGTCAGGCTGAGAAAAAGATCCTGGCTGTTGCAGAGAACGGAGTGCTGTGTGCTCTCCGCAAGCTCGTCGTCGTCCTCCTCCTCATCTTCCCCATCCGCAAAATCCTCAGGCATGGCTGAGAGTACCCGCTCCTCGGAATCCACAGTCAGAGGTGGGGTAGTGGTGGCGGCCCCCCCCCCCCTAGAATTGCATGCAGCTCAGCGTAGAAGTGGCATGTCTGTGGCTCTGCCCCCGACCTTCCGTTTGCTTCTTTGGTTTTCTGGTACGCTTGTCTGAGCTCCTTAACTTTCACGTGGCACTGATATGAGTCCCTATTGTGGCCTCTCTCCATCATGCCCTTGGAGATTTTTTCAAATGTTTTGGCATTTCGTATTTTGGAACATAGTTCTGCTAGCACGGAATCGTCTCCCCATACAGCGATCAGATTCAACACCTCCCGTCCTGGAGCTCTTTTTCGATTCTTGGACTGCATGGTTACCTGTGCTGATGAGCTCTGCGTGGTCACCTGTGCTCTCCACGCTGGGCAAACAGGAAATGAAATTCAAAAGTTCGCGGGGCTTTTCCTGTCTACCTGGCCAGTGCATCCGAGTTCAGATTGCTGTCCAGAGCATTCACAATGGTGCACTGTGGGATAGCTCCTGGAGGCCAATACCGTCGAATTGCATCCACACTAATCCTAATTCGAACCGGCAATGTCGATTTCAGCACTACTCCCCTCGTCGGGGAGGAGTACAGAAATCGATTTTAAGAGCCCTTTATGTTGAAGTAAATGGCTTCGTTGTGTGGACGGGTGCAGGGTTAATTCGATTTAATGCTGCTAAATTCGACCTAAACTCGTAGTGTAGACCAGGCCTGACGCAGAGATCCCCAGTGCATACCCCTAGGTCTGCCCTGAAAGACGTTTTGAATTTATGGATTACTACATCTCTGTCTTGTTTAGGAACCATAGATGGTAACTCATTTGTGTATATGCTTTCTTGCTTTAATCTTTAAATAACTCTCTCATTTCTTTGTCCTAGTTAATAAACCTTTAGTTAGTTTATTACAGGACTGGCTACAGGTGTCTTTGGTGTGAGATCTAACATACAAACTGATCTGGGGTAAGTGGTCTCTTGGGATTGAGAGGAACCTCAATATTTTGATTTTTGGTGTAAGAGACTATTTATCACTAAGTCCAGCTTGCCCAGGTGATTTTTTTTTGGGGGGGGGGGGGAGAGAAAGAGTTATATCACCTTTCTGTGCCTTCGTTTCCCCATCTACAAAGTGGAGAGATAGCAATTCTTAACTCCTGTGTAAAACATTTGAAAGCTACAGATGAAAAGTGCTATAAAAGAGCCAGTTATTAGTGTATCGGCACCTAGATATACAGAGTGATTACGGTTAAAAAAAATTAAGGTTGAATCAAAGTTGCAAGCTGAAAGGGCAGTTATATGGACCTTAAGTTGGTGTTGTGATTCACTTCAGCTCACAGCCAGTGGAGTTCTCCTTTAATTGTTGAATTTTAATGGAGTACGTTGTTGCCCTCCCAAACTATATGTGGCCATGGTTCCATCAAAACTCAGGCCAGGCTTCATGAAGCTCAACAAACTTGGCCCTGCTTTCAAATTGTACCTGTTGGGGATGTTTCACGCTGCCTTGATTCTAACTTACATTAGCACTAGAAGGCAAATACAGCAGTAAAGACTTTGAGAATTAACAGCTTCTGAAACTTCATGTTTCCAACTGATCAGAGAAGACAACTCTCTCAACAAAGCTGAAGCTGACTTTAATTGCAATATCATGTAGTCGCCAAGTTGATAATCTTTCATATCCATGATTAAGCTCTCTAGTGTTGACTTTGACACAGAGGTCCACAGGAGAGTTCATTAAACATAAATGACTGAACATTTTAAGGTCAGAGACCTTAAAGAAAAGTAGGAGTATAAAAAATGCCTACCTTGGATTAAATAATTAAATTAGACAGTGAATATTTTCCTTCACCCTTTATAGACAATGACATTTCTACTGTGCTTGAAGAAATTTAAGTAGATTGTGCTTTTGTGGGGGTCGGGGGAAGAGAGGAAATAAATACAGAGTAGTTCAAAACTGCTTCGTCACTTTACTCTAGAACTGTCATATAATCTTGGGACCCAATCCTACCCTCCTTAAAGGCAACGGCAAAACTATTACTGATTTCAATAGGAGCAAGATTGGGCTCATAGTGTTTTCCACCACTAGGAATGAACTCTGCAAATTATTAGAGATACAATTTCCAAATAGTTGGAAAATAAAATGGTGACTTGTGTGCACATTAAAGGGCACTGTTAGGGAGCTAAAATCTTTTAAAATATAATTATTAGTAAGGCTATGATTATGTCACGGAGGTCACGGAAGTCAATGGAAGTCACAGGTTCCATGACCTCCATGACATTTTCTGCCCTGGGGCTGGAACTCCCGGCTAGCCCCGCCCTCGCAGCTCCCAGCCCCCAACCTGGTAGGGGGACTCCGCAGCTGCCCAGATGGGGCAGGCAGCTGGTGGCCCCTGAAGCTGCCCTGCCGCTGCGGACAGGCGGATCCCACACAGCTGCCCAGCCGCAGAGGGCAGCTGGAGGAATCTGCATAGCTGCCCAGCTGTGGCCAGTGGATCCTACATCTGCCCAGCCACTTTGGGTGGCCAGAAGCTGTGGGACTCTGCATCTACCAGCTGCCCGGAGCGAGGGGACCCTGCAGCTGTCCAACGCCAGGGGTAGGGAGACCCCAGCGCTCCCACACACCGCATCGGTGGGGAACCCAGGAGCCCCAGCAGCAGTGGGTGCTGAACCCACCTACCCCTTTTGTCAGGGATATTTTTAGTGAAAGTCAGGGACAGGTCATGGGTTACGTGATTTTTTGTTTATTTCCCATGACCTGTCCCTGACTTTTACTAAAAATGTCCATGACAAAAACTTAGCCTTGATTATTAGATATGAAAGTTGGTAAGAAAGCCATGCATATAGAAAGGTATAAAAATATGTATGTGCAGAACCATATGTTATTTCTCCAGGATGGTCCATATGTGCAATATTGCCCCCCCCCCCCAAAAATGTTTAAATTAAAGTCTAAAATACCACAGATCCCCACACATACTGGTATTAATATAAAACTTTTCAGCATCTGTGTTAGTCTGCATTGGTCAAATATCTTGGGGCACAAAAGAGATAATTGGTTAGACAAATCTGCTAGTATATACATTGAAAGTATTACAGAACAAGAATAAAATTGCTCATTTCTGGGCAAGATTCTTATCTCAGCTACAGTGGTCATGCTTAAAAAGTTTTGTCCAAGATAACTTGCTTGAGTTGTACTCCATTGGTAAAGATTCCCTTTCAAACTAATGGAATAGTTCAAAGTGGAAGACTTTTTTTAAAATGGAAACCTTTATATTGTCCTGGAGTAACCAATAAGGTCAGTGGAGTTACTCTGCTTTTACAGCTATGGATATGATATCAGAATCTGACCCAGAGATGAAACACAGGGAAAAACTTCTCTGAAATGCAAAGGCTAATTTGTTCTTCTCTAGCATAGTAGTGATGGAAGTTAAAACAGTCCACTAGTCTCAGCCTCAGTATAGGAGGTAAAACAATGATGTGCCTGGAGAATGAAATATCCTGTCTCCTCAAGAGACATGCTAACTGACAGGAGAATGTGGGGATGCTTCCATTGCCTATGCTGTACCTAGAGAGGATTACAATTTCTAAGCCTCTCAATCCTGTGCATTGCACTAAAATTCACACACATGTAAAAAGAAAAGATTTGTTTATTGTTTTTATTGGCTTAAAGAAAGAACCAACAAAGGCTCTAATCCAGCAAGCTGCCTATGTGGACAAACTCCTGTGAACCTACAGAGTCCACTGACTGTAATGGAGTTAAATATGGGCACAAGGCTCCAGCCAGGTGAAGCAGCTTGAAGGATCAGGGCCAAAATTCAGTGTACAAAAATACTTAGTACATTTGCTTGAGTCCACTCTCAAAAAGGTGCTTCAGAAAGCTGCAGTTGTGTGATTAACTACAATTCTGCTCCATCACTCGACCATATCTCCTGCCCCAACTGGGTATATGAAAAAAAAAAGTTTGAATGTGAGAGCATCTTGCAAGTAAATTTAGTCTCTGCAAATGTGTTGCTTGTGCAAAGTGCTGCCTGCCTAGCTTTGTGGCTCAAACAGTAGTATTATTTCCTTGGGATTCATATCTTGCAGACAGATATATTCTGGGTATTTAACCTGCATTGTGTCTTATTTAAAATTCAAACTCCAACAGTAACCAAGTGAGTTAAAGGCAAGAACGGGCTCTTATCCAGCATCACAAAGCCAAAACCAGTTGTAGTGAACTTACTAGAATGGAAGCTACGCTCTGCCATATTCAGCTCTCTTTTGCGATAGTTTTGAAATGCCAGCTTTGGAGTATGGTTGATCAACAATCAGCATATTATAGATTTAGTTACATTAAAGATAATGATCTAGCAAAGTATTGTTCATATGTGAGATTTTGTTACAAGAAGCTTTTGCTACAAGATAGGCAATTAATCTTCAAGCAGACCATGTAGAAAACAGGTGTTCTGTGGTACACAGATTGGTGGCATCAGTAATTATACAGCCTTGTTACACAGCATTATAGCAAAAGGATGGGGGAAGATAATACATTTGGAATTTTCAATCTGAAATAGATGGATATCTTTATAAGTGTCTGTTGCTTCTCAAGACATCTCCTCATGTATAATGAACATCCCATCATTAGGATCTCTGTGAAGTGTGGCCTAAAATTAGCTATAACCATCTGCATCTCTGAGCTCGTTGTAAAATGTAAACTCTGTAGATGTTTTAAATAAGTACTTATTTTTTTTCTGTCCAAGAAGAAAAAATAAAGGCACACCCTCTTCAGATATGACACTCACCTGTTGTGTAGCTCAAAAAGTTGCTGCTCGTTCTACATTCTGCCACTTGATGCCTGGCAATTGCATTTGTTATCAGAGTAATTTTGTTTTTGGAACTGTATTTATTTAGATTTAGCATAAAACATCATATCCAGATGTAAGCAGAGTCAGGATGAGCTCTACCCTGACATCTGGTGGTGAATTATGGGGAGTGTGGAAAAGAACTTCAGGGGCTGGTCTCATTTGCATAGGCACACCCACTCCGCCTAGCATGAGCCTACAGCAGCCCAAAATGGTAAATTTGGCTGTTGTAGGATCCCCAGTTTCTCTGTTATTGGGGCAGGAAGAATAAAGTGTTGTTACCCTGGTTNCCAACAACCCACTGACTTATGTGTTAGCAAGTGCTACTTAGTTGATGGTGAGTCCCTCTGTCATACAACAGTTCACTGGCCTTGATTCACATCACCAGGGTAACAACACTTTATTCTTCCTGCCCCAATAACAGAGAAACTGGGGATCCTACAACAGCCAAATTTACCATTTTGGGCTGGTGTAGGCTCATGCTAGGCGGAGTGGGTGTGCCTATGCAAATGAGACCAGCCCCTGAAGTTCTTTTCCACACTCCCCATAATTCACCACCAGATGTCAGGGTAGAGCTCATCCTGACTCTGCTTACACAAATATAACAAGATCTATATTAAAGCCTAAATATATTGAGTTATAATGCTGGTAAGTGTATACCCGCTTCTGTAAGACAGAACAAACCTTCACGGCATATAAATATACCTCTGTGTATGGTTTTATTCTAACGTGTTAACAATTCAACTTGGATTCTGGGGGTTCACAGTACCAGGTTAAAATAGCTTGTCCTGGACTTGTTCCAATCTGTGTTCAACTTTTTTGTATTTTTCCATTTCACTGTGTATCACTACTTTCAATGCAACAGTGACTATCAGATTTAGTGTTGCATATCCATATACAATTTTTAATGCTAAACATTAGTCTCAGAGTAGCAGCCGTGTTAGTCTGTATCAGCAAAAAGAACGAGGAGTCCTTGTGGCACCTTAGAGACTAACAAATTTATTTGACCATAAGCTTTTGTGGGCTAAAACCCACTTCATCGGATGTATACATATGATACACCACCACACAGATAATGGCCAGAGGTCCTATGCCCACTGAAGTCGCTGGGAAAGCTCCTTTGATTTCAATGAGAGTTGGAACAAGCTCTAGGAAGTGGGCCAAATATGAATACAGCTGGATCTAAGTAGATGAAGACTAGTAAGCACTTATATAATTGTGTACTGTTGATGAAATTGCTGCATGCAGCAGGTGATTTGCCTTCACTGATTGCCTCCACAATTCTTTTGTGTTGGCAGGGTAATGAAATGTACAAGAATCTCACCCACTCAGAAGGCTGAGGCAAACAGGTAAGGCGGAGGGAAGTGTAACATGCACTTATACATGTCCACAAACCAAAACGCAGCTGGGAAGTCTAATTTTAGACCTGTTGGTGAACACTTTTCACAAAACAATCACTCTATATCTGACCTATCAGTCCTCATCCTGAAAGGAAACCTGCACAACACTTTCAAAATATGAGCTAGACACTAAAAATCATGGACTGAATAGAGACACTAGATTTATGGCTTATTATAACAATCTATAACCCCCTAACAACTCCCCCACGCTGCTGCCTTTCGACCCATCTTTCCTTTCCTCCCTATGATTGCAGGTGTGTTAAAATGGACCACTTCACCTTGAATGGTCCCTTGAAATATTTGTTAACTACTTACGATAAACAGTCGGCTCCTTCTTGTATTTAGCTGTGATGTTCTGAGTAAGGCCAGGTCTACATTACATACCTCTATCGGTATAACTATGTCACTCAGGGATGTGAAAAATCTACACCCCCTGAGCAACGTAGTTATACTGACCTAACCCCCATCTCTTGGGGAGGTGGATTAACTACACCAATAGGAGAAGCTTTTCTGTAGGTGTAGTAGCGCTTTCACTAAATGCTACAGTGGCGCTGCTGTATGTGAAAGCAAGCCTACGTTTCCCAGACCTGAAGAAGAGCTCTGTGTAAACTCAAAAGCTTGTCTCGCTCACCAACAGAAGTTGGTCCAATTAAAGATATTACCTCACCCACCTTGTTCTGTGATTTTAGGCCTATTAGCCCTGATAGTACTTTATCACTAGATCACTATTTTTCACTGGCACAAAAATAAGAGAAACAGTTTCTTGCTTGTCACCCAAGCAATTCAATTTTTTTAATTGATTATATAGGATCCTAAATGTATGCAGTCTGATACCTGGCCAAAAGTCCAAACAACAATCAAGGGAGAACAAATAGAAGAAGTTGAACAATACGTCTGTTTGGGCCAGGAAATTAACATATACCACAATCAGGAAGGTGAACTCTCGTGAAGAAAGAAAGCTGGTTAGCACGCATTCAATTCTATCAAGTATGTCTTCCAAGGAAAAATCAACAAGACAACATGTGCCAGCCTATTCAACTCAACAGTACTACCAGCAATGCTGTACGGCAGCAAAACATGGGTGCTAACGAAGACAGGGGAGCAGCAACTTTCTGTCACGCTGAGAGCGATGGAAAGAAGAATTCTGGGAATTTCAATCCGCGACCGAGTCACCAATGAAGTGATCAGACAGCAGAGTGGGGTGCAGGACATCGTCGTTGAGAGCAGGCATAGTAAAATGCGATGGGCCAGGCAGATAACGAGGCTCACTGACAATCGATGGACTGCAGCTGTCACCAAGAGGCACCCACAGGAACTGAAACAACCATTCGGCCGATCTCCAAGGAGATGGGAAGACTTTATCATGAAAAGACATGGCTGCACATGGAGAAGGAAGGCCAGGATACGAGAAGAATGGAAGACATGTTGTGATCAGCGCAATCTATATGAGGGCTGAAGGACCGATCGATCAAGGTGACTTAGGATCCCCAAATGGTCTACAAATTGTAAACAAGAATCCTTGTGTGTTACCTAAAAGGTGAAACATAGCAACTGTTTAAAAGCACATAGCCACAGAACAGAGCACTTTTGAACTCCATCAGAACTGTCTTTTGATAGAAAATTGGGTGTTAGACAAAGCAAAAAAACTGAAATATTTCAATTCAGGAAAAACTACCATAGTGCCTCATGGGAATTGTAGTTTAGCCTCCTCATGCACCTGTTCCCCTCTATGGTTTCCCAGCTGGACTACCTCTTGAATGATGCTTCACAGCCAAGATTCCATATTGTGGTGTCTCCAAAGGACAGTAGCCTGGGGTGCACCATGAGTGATGTAGTCCAAACAGTGAGCCTGGAGAATGGAGGCATGAAACACAGAACCTATGGCTCACACAAGCCCCAATTTCCCAATTGAATTGTTGGTTTTCAGATGCAAACTGTGAAAACTGGCAGTTTTCAATTTTTTTTTAAGTCAACGTTTTTCATAGAGACCCCTGGCCCCCATTTTCCAACCAGCTTTGGATTAATACACCCATGATTATTGTTATTATTGCAGTAGTTCCTTGAGGCCCTGACTGAGACTGGAGCCCTATTGTATTAGGTGCTGTGCACACACACACAGTCTCTGCCATAGAAAACAGTCTAAAATAGACAAGAAAGACAAAGGTGGAGTGTGTGTGAAGTAAGTATTATTGTATCATTTTAAAGATGGAAAACTGAGACAGAGAGATGAAGTGACCTGCTGGAGGTCACACAGTGCATCTGCAGCAAAGCTGACAGTTGAACTCAGGTATTAGGTAGTGAAATCAGTTTATGACTCATAGAGGGACTGATTCTGCTACACTTGCTCATACTGAGCAGTACCTCTGAATACATTAACAGTACTACTCAACTTAGTGGTGGCTGAATGAGGCCCTAATGTCATAACATAATTCCTGTAACACCAGCAAATTGCCGCTGTTCAGTTTAACTGTCGTACTTTTTCTCTCCCTGGTGAAGAATTCTGTGTTTCAACCACTCCTCAAATACATTAAGGACTGGATCTATTGCCTATTGACATAAATGGAAAGCCTCCCTTTGACTTCAAAGAACATTGGTTTAGGACCTCATTTCTGTTAGAAGTGTCCTCTGGTTTGCCACTCTAAATCACATACTCTCATTCACCTAACTGTGTGTCAACAAAACGCATGCCTGGAAGTTGATGCCAACAAATCTATGGCTCTGTAACTGTTCAAAAGGAAAATCCATTTTAATACAGTGACCTTCCTTCTTAAATGTATAGGGCTTGATTCTCAGTTACACCAAAGCCTGTTAACAGCAAAAATGTTTTAAATAAATAATATATAGAGGTGAGAAATAACAGCCCTCAACCCTATCATCCCTCTGCAAATTTGTGTACACAGAGTCAGACCCTTACCTCTCTCTAAAAGACCAATGTTTCAAAAAGTTCAATGAATAGAAGATTGTTGGGGGTGGAATAGATCTAAAATATTTAACTATTTTATTTAAAAACCATTTTAACAAAAATAAACCTGATTTTAAAAAACTTGCATGTTTAACTAAATTCAAAAATTCATATGCTTGTTTTGTTAAAATATTATAGGTTTGCTGGTGAAGAAAACAATCCAGAATACATAATGTTGTTGTTTTAGTTAAATAAAACAATTTAAATGTCTGTCTGGTGATGTTCTCCTCCTAATACAGCATGGCAAGAAAATCCTCCAAATATTAATGATTAACCTGTTGAATTGGAGATAGTTCACCTCCCAATGACTTCATAAATATCTGCTTCAGTTACCTTTGGTAAATGAAATACCCAAACAATCATTCATTTTCTGATATAGCTGTAATACTAATTTGAAAAGTTTTCAAAATAAATCACTTAAAAATGTATAGTGTGTACCTTCTAAAAATGAAACCTACATCTATCTCTGAGTTGTGAAGGATAAGTATTAAGGTTATAACAACCAACAAGAATGCACTTTTACATAGAAATCCATGATTAAATTGAATCTTCTGGACTCGTGATTTAAATCATATCCACCTTGCCCCTCTGCTGCAGTCCTTTTACTCTTAAAGCAATTTAAAATTGGCAGTGCCTCCACCTGGCTGGCCCCTGTACACACTCAATGGCGTGACTTGGGAACCTCCAGGAATAAACCTATTCTAATAATAGTTGATAGCGTTCTCAGAAAAGAGCAAGCTGGTTTTCGGAAAGGGTGTGGATGCACAGACCAGATCGTCACTCTATGAAACATAATAAAACAGTGCTTAGAATGGCAACAGCAACTCTACATACATTTCATAGACTTTGAGAAGGCTTTTGATAGCATTCACAGGACCAGCCTATGGCACATTCTGTGGGCATATGGAATTCCTTTCCGTATAATCAACATCATCAAAAGCTTCTATTTCAACTTTACATGCAGTTTTGATCACAGTGAGCTCAGTTTTGAAGTCAAAACAGGAGTACGTCAGTTGTGTCATGTCTGCAATGCTCTTCAACATTGCCATCGACTGTGTAATGTGGCATACAACAGAAGACATGCCAAAAGGCATTAAATGGACACTCTTCTCATCCCTTGAAGACCTGGACTTCGCAGATGATGTCGCTGTGACGTTGTGCAGTCTATATGATTTTGTAAAAACATGATAATAAGTGAATATAATGTAATTGGAATAGTTTTATAAAAACATGATAATAAGTGAGTATAATGTAACTGGAATATGCTTCATGCAAAAGGAATCATCACAAAGCTTATAATCTACTGAGAGTGATCATCCTATTTGTATAAATGTACCACTCTTGTATCTAAAACTAGAAATATAAAATATAAGTCTGAGGGCCTATTGTAATTATGCAAAGTGTGGGCCATTAATGGTGGTTTGGAATCTTGATGACTCCCATTAACCAGAGCCATTGTCTGCAGATGGCTGTATTTACCTGTGAGTCTTCCTGTATATGTGTGTGCTGGCAAGTGAGTAATGAAGCCTTGCAGTGACATGTGATCATGTCACCTGAACTGGAATCCATCTTTAACCTGGTGCTTTTCCAGTGAGGGGTGGGGGAACCCAGAGGGACAAAGGATTCCCGCCTTATGCAAAAGATATATAAAGGGGTGGAAGAGAACAGAGGGGGAGAGGAGCCATCATGAAGAATCCCCTAGCTATCACCTGAGCTGGAACAAGAGCTGTACCAGGGGAAAGAATTGTGCCCAGGCCTGGAAGGTGTCCAGTCTGAGAAAAAACTTACTGAAGCATCTCTGAGGGTGAGATTATCTGTATTCAGTTTGATTAGACATAGATTTGCGCATTTTATTTTATTTTGCTGGGTAACTTACTTTGTTCTGTCTGTTACTACTTGGAATCACTTAAATCCTACTTTCTGTATTTAATAAAATCACTTTCTACTTATTAATTAACTCAGAGTATGTATTAATACCTGGGGGAGCAAACAGCTGTGCATATCTCTCTATCAGTGTTATAGAGGGCGAACAATTTATGAGTTTACCCTGTATAAGCTTTATACAGGGTAAAATGGATTTATTTGGGTTTAGACCCCATTGGGAATTGGGCATCTGAGAGCTAAGGGCAAGCAGACTTCTGTGAGCTGTTTTCAGGTAAACCTGCAGCTTTGGGACAGGTGATTCAGACCCTGGGTCTGTGTCTGGGGCAGACGGGTGTGTCTGGCTTCAGCAAGACAGGGTGCTGGAGCCACCGAGCTGGCAGGGAGAACAGGAACAGAGGTAGCCTTTGCACATCAGTCGGCAGCTCCCAAGGGGGTTTCTGTGATCCAACCCATCACAGTCGCTCTCCTACCACATACCCAGAACACCTTCAGGAGCTTAAATACAGTCTGGAAATCATCAAAATAGAACACCAAAACGAAACTCAAGCTTTATCAGAGCTGCATACTTTCAACACTACTTTATAGTGCAGAATGCTGGGGAATGAAAAAAGTATGATATGTCCAAACTGTCTTCTTTCCATACAACCTGCCTCAGAAAAATGCTCTGTATCTTTTGGCCAGAACAATCTCAAACCAAGATCTATTGACACAGTGCAGCCAAGAGGATCTGAGCACCATCATTGCCAGGAGGCATTGGAGATTGATCGGTCATGTGCTTCGGATGGAAACTGATTCCATCACCAGAGTAGCAATAAAATGGACACCCAAAGACAAGCGAAAACAACATGGTGAAGAGCTGTGGAAGCCAAGCTGAAAAGCTGGGGAACCATTGAAAGACTTGCCAGAAACAGACAGGAGTGGAGGAGCTTCATCACTGCCCTAAACGCCAGAGGCATAATAGGAACATGATGATGATAATGATGATGAATAAATAATAATAATATAATCTGTGGCATGGGTGTAACAAAAAAAAAATTATAAATAATATACATCCAATATACTTAAATTAGAGTTAACACACCTTTACTTAACTTAAAAACAATTAAGGGATAACAGATTAAGATATATGTTACTACTAATTTAAATCCACAGGGGGAAGTTGAATAAAAATCAATTAACAAATAGAATATACAGTAATAAATGAAACATATCTAACTGGCATTTACACTGCCACCGTTTATCCCACCCTGCAGTGAACACTCCTCTGGATTTCAGAGTCCCAGACACCTGCTTGTGTGGGCGCGCTTGAAGATCTGAAGCTGGAGACAGCACGCTGTTGGTCCTGTGTATCAGTCCAGCCAAGGCAACAATGCACAACCCCTCTGATGATTGGAGCTGGCTCCACCAAATGTCATCAGCTCTGGGTCCTGGTTCAGTGGTAAGATCACTCTGCCTCTCCTCAGACTCAGTCTCTCTGCAGTGCCCCTTCCTTTGCAAGTACTTTCCCAAACAACAGTGGGGGTTACTCACAGTTTCTTCACTGCAGACTCACCTCAATCAGCTCCAGGCACAGCAATAGTCTCTGCCCTAGCTCCAGTGAAGCCACCAACAGCCTCCGAGGGTCCCTGCTTGATCAAAGCCCCAGCAGGCTCTCAGCAGCAGCTTCTGGCTTCCTAGCAGCAGCTCCTGGTATAGACAGAGCTCCACAGCAGCAATCTCACTCCTCTTCCCAAAATGGAGTCTACCCCTCTCTCCCTGCATACCCTGGAAGAGAGAAGTCTTTCCCCAAGGCATCATGGGAGTTGTAGTCTCTAAGACTAGATTGCAGCACACAGGATCTTCCCTTGGAACACTCCCAATAAAGTTCAGAGTCCCCACTAGTAAAGGGTGCCTAAATGCTATTTGCCCCTTCTACAAGAAACCTCCCTCCTATCATAAATATGACCTAGTAATAAATCCATTTCATATCACTGCCTTTGTTTCTATACTAGCCTCTTTAATACACTCAAACGGCAAAGAGTTCAGTTTTCCATTTCATCTGAAAGACAGACAATATTTCTAGCTTTACGGTAACCCCAATAGCATTTTGGGACAGTAGTTTAGTATGAAATAATAGGAAAAAGTTCATGCTACTGATCTACCAATACCACTTCCTACAGTGCATAGGTTTCTCCTGAAATTGTCCTATCCCTATCTAGTTGCTGGTCATTAAGGGCCTGATCCTACTGAAGTCAATGGAAAAACAACTTCAGTTTACATCAAACAAAGCAAGATCTACACCCTGGAAAGCAAGTACAAATGCCTCTACACTGTGGTATGCAGCTAAGGAAGTGTCCTATTTGGACATGGCAATTTAAGGCACCTCTCAGTTTCTGGAGGTGCCTTAGGGTAGTGATTCAGTGTATCTCATCTCCAAGCCAAAGTCTCAGCTAGTATAAATTGGCATAATGCCATTGAAGTCAATGGTGCTATGCCTATACCTACCAGCTGAGGAACTGGCTTGTTGTCTTTTACTAAAAAGTAAGTTTTATTTAATTATATTCTAACACATATTTTTTTTCTCCCTCTCTCTTTGCAATGGGAAGCAACTCACCTTTTAAAACTCCATTGCTATTGAAACTTGTCAACTTATTAGTTGGTATCCCATGCACTTTTTAGAACACAGTTATGTTTGCCTCTTGGGCATCTAGGTCAGCAGAGGCCAAGGCTGCAGGTGCTAGGTCTAAAGACTTTTTTAAATTTCAAAATGCTATTAAAAATTATATGAAAAAGGTTACACAATTTCTTCAGCTGTTCCTTTTTACATAGTGAAATAATCTGAAAAACTGTTCCTTCCTGGAAACTCTGCCAAGTTCATAGCATTAGAGAACAAAATGTCCAAGCATTGGCATTCGATCAACATCTCTAATGCACTTAAATATTTAAAAGGGACTGTAGATTTTGAGAATGTGTCTCTTATATTGGGGTATGTGTGGATTATGCTGTAGTCAAGTAAAGGAATATTGATCTAATGAAGTTATCCTTGCAGTAACAAGGACTAGATCTAACTCTTGAAATGTTTGACATTGGCCACAGGCTTTTAAAAATATGTATTCCTCAGCTCTTCCAATCTTTAAAATCACTCTTTCAAATGGTATATGTAACAAAAGAGGAACCTGATAGAAATTAAATGTATACTGACCGTCTAAGTGAAAAAAGTTGAAATATATTCACAGAGTATAGTAACTATGTGTTCACACAAACTCTCCATCAGTTCAAGATTCCAGTTTGAGTGATTTTTCAGTGCAATCCATTCCAGACCAAAGAGTTTAAGGCCGGAAGAAAATGTCTGAAATTTTGGCTGATTAATGTCCTTTGCAAAAGTTTTCATCACCTTCACATTCATTCATATATTCTTCTTACAGGAAAACTTATTCTGTGATGTATTTGGAATGAAGTAATGCCAGTAAAGCCATTTTTGATAAATATTATCAGACGTTAATGCAGCTGGTATTTAGTAATCCTCTTTCTCTGACTGAAATTAAACAATAGACCCTCAGAAATAGGTTTTTTAGTTAATAACAGAACTTACAAAAGCAGGCTGGGCTAATTTTGTTTGACTGTTCCAGCCAAAGGTCAAGGTTTTCCTTTTAAAAATAGTTCAACAAGATTTTTTTAGAATTTTAAAATAACTTTTACCCTCACTGCTTATAACTATTCCTTTTAAGCTTGAAGTTGGAATCAAATTCCTGTCCCAAACACTTTTTCCTATATATACTGAGGGTTTTCTAGTGCAGAGTTGCAGATCAGGAGATAATAGCATACAGCAAAATCATCTGTCTAGTTTTTGGTTTTCTGAATTGTTTTCTGAATTGTACTTTTTACTTCTCCAAAACCTTGAATTATTACAGAAATAAAGTAACGATGCCTATTAATGTCATGAGAAAGCTTTCAAATCTCCAGCAAGCATAGCGGTAGAAATAGCTCATGGAGAAAGAACAAGTAAAATTAGCAAAGCTAAAAATATTAAGCAGCAACCAAAGTAGATTTAAAAGAAATAATGAAGGAATGAATTTGACAATTGTTCATTAATACCAGAAAACTAGGGTTGATTTTTTTCTAAGATCAATGGAACATTTAATTATACACACAGCAACAACAAAAACCCCTTATTATTGTGTATTTATTTATTAACAAATACTGTTCAACTATCACCATGCACCCTGAGGTAAAGAGGTAATAATCTAATACTACAAGCCAACCAATGAAAAACAACCCTGTTTTAATATATCCCACACAGGAAACAATTTATGAAAAAGATGCGTCTCTCGTTCTCCAAAAGAAGTCAGGCATACCCTCTAAGGACGCTTTCAAAAAACAACCTGCAAGTTCAGCCATAGGACTGAGAACAAGATTGGGCTTTACAAACCATTCCAAGGCCAATGTATAAGAAATTTTGGGTCTCCCAGGCCTGCCCATATTTCTTTAAGAGCCAAATCCTGCTTCTCAGTCTCAAAACTTCACATTACTTAATAGGAGTAGTGTCAGGCCCTAAATATTTGTAACTTTACAATGACTTTTTTTTATGGCTACTTCCACCTTCTCATGTTCTCTGTATGTATAAATATCTTCTTACTGTATGTTCCATTCTATGCATCCGAAGAAGTGGGCTGTAGCCCACGAAAGCTTATGCTCAAATAAATTTGTTAGTCTCTAAGGTGCCACAAGTACTCCTGTTCTTTTTGTAACTTTACAGTTCCTTAAAGCAATTGGAGCTGCTGTTTCCCTTCTGGAAGGTACAGAGATGATTTATAAAATATGAGATTAGTGAGACACAGTATTTGGCGAGCTCCAGAGGGAAAGGTGTAGCATGGGGATTCAAAACTCTGCTTGCTGGAGGGCACTGCACACAGGACTTTCAGAAAAGTAAAATCTCTGTTTGCTACTCAGCTGAATTAATGATACATCTTTCATGCTGGAGTTGCTCTTTTTTATTTTAACCCAAGTTCCACGTTTATTAATGTTGGGACCAGATCCTCTGGTCCATGGTATGTGCTTTAAGCTGCTCTTTGGCAGATTCTAACATAGCTGGCCCTGGGAAAAGTCATCTCTGTGCAAAGGGGGATTCACCAGTGGTACAGATACTCCTATGTCATCTCCTTCCTGTTGCTGGTGTGAGGGACACGATCAGAAGGAGAAAAAAGGCATAATTGGGATATGTCTACACAGTGCCTGTCCCTGGCTCAGGTTTCAATCCTTGGGGGACACTAGCAGCAAGTGTAGATTAGAAAAGGTTGCTGTAATTTAAGATGAGGGACAAGCCCTGCATACAGCAGCCCCAGGATAAGAAGAGTGCAAATGTGAGTTTTATGTCCCCTTTGGATACACAACTCCAGTTCCTTCCTTCCTCTCCCCCTCTGCCAGTCCTAAGTACAGTTCAGTTTGACCCCAGGATTTCCAGTCACACATGCAATACTTGAGTGTTCATCTCAGTGGTTTTGGGCCTCACATCTCAACTAGTCCACTTGCTACAAGCCTTTTGGACAATTATATTTTCTGCTCCAGCAATGATTTAACTTTCATAATTGTAACAATCTTTTAGCAGAGTCATGTCTGAAGCTATTGGGTATTACAGAACTCAAGAGTTTGGGAACACCCCCCCTTTCATTTAAACAAAAAAGGACAATGTTAGTTTCTATGCCTGGAATCCAGAATTTAAATGTAGTACTGGTAATCCTTCCACCACGGGCGGATGGCAGTTACAAGGGCCAGGTTCAATCTGTCTAAGGGTACTTTTTTACAAAAATACATAACTATGACTTGAGCCCCCACCCAGAACCATACTCCTATTTCTGGCTCAGAGAAATAGAAATAAAATTTCCCTGGTCACCTTTGCAGGTGGCTCTTCCCCACTATCAGACTCTCAATATTCTTGGGAACATTGAACCACAAATGGCTTTTTATTTGGGGAAAAGGGAAAAACAATGAAAAGAAACATGAGCACCTCTCTCCACCAATATATTTATATACACCAAAATGAGCAACCCAAATCAGTGTGTTAGCAGTTTGGTCAACCCCCTAGTTCCAAATAATAATTATATAATTTGGAGGCACAGAAATCTTAATTCCACACAAACCCCATCCAACTAAAATCCTACTCACAGGTCTAGTTCATCTCAGTAGTAACCAAGGGGCACCACAGGTAGCTCTTTTCCATCAGTCTGCTTCAGTACAGAGAGACCAACTATACCAGCTCCCACTCCAATGTCCTCTACTATGGTATCATCTCTGCCTGGTAGGTCAGGATGCTGTGAAGTCATGTCAGTGTTGCCACTGACTGTCAGGTCACTGCATAATAAGTTCTGTACTACTGACGGTCCAGTTAGGCCTTACTGCAAAGTCAGCTCTGAACCACTGGCCTGGACCAGTCCCACAGATTCACTCTTCACAGGACACAGAATCTCCCAGGAGGGAACACAGAGAAAACAGAAACCTCAGGCAGAGTTCTTGCTGTGGCATAGCACTCTTGATCTCTAGAACAGAATCCTTCCCCATGGTAGACCTTTAATTTCACAACCAAATCAAAGTCTGCTGTCTGTAAGTTCATGGTGACCCACTCAGAGGAGATATCCTGCACAATTTCTATGCCCTTTTATGAGTACAAAAATCATAATCTATTATCATTTACACAATCAAAACATAAACAAATTCTAACTAAAGCAAGAAAATTCAGAAGGTGGCATTATGGTGACACCATTAAATTTAACGTAAATGAAACTGGCTAGAGCTGACTTTTCCCCTTCTTTGCTATAGAGGGAGCAGAGACTTCCATCCCTCTAAACCTTCTGGCCCTGGAGCTCACACTTGGATGGCTGAGGTTAGGCACCTAGGCCATATTTTTCAAGGTAATTAGGCACCTAAAGATAAGTACCAAGTGGACCTAGGCACTTTTGAAAATCCCACTGAAAATCTGCATCTTTAGGAACCTAAATACCCTTAAAAAATCTGTCCCCTAAAAGCCATATTTAGGTACCTACATGAAAGTGGTCTGATTTTCAGAGATGCCATTTAACCACAACTCTCACTGATTTCAACGGAAAGTGAGAGTGCTCAGCACCTCTGAAAGACAATCAGCTAGGTGCCCAATTACAGTACAGATTAAAATATTTAACTGGTTAGAAAATGCTGCCCTTAAACTCTCGTCCAAAATCATACTTAGAGTCACATTACCTTAGGGAAGCTGTTCGCTCTTTGTGCTGAAAAAATATACAATCATATAAGAGTTTAATAGCTGAATGCCCCGAATTCCAGGATATATTTTCTCCAGCACACTATCATCTACAGACTCTGTGTTGGCTTGTGGAAGCCTAGCTGGAAAGGGGCTTAATAATTCTCTAATGCAGGGATCAGCAACCTTTGGCACGCAGCTCGCCAGGGTAAGCATGAGCGACAGTAAAGAAAATCCTCAGTCTGAGTCCTTATGGGTACGAAAATGAAGAATGGAAAGCTGAGACAGAGAATTTTCCACTATTAGCAAAGGGATGAAACCCAAAGGGCCTTTAGAGCAGGGATCGGCAACCTTTGGCACACGGCTCGCCAGGGTAAGCACCCTGGCGGGCCGGGCCAGTTTGTTTACCTGCCGTGTCCGCAGGTTCGGCTGATCGCGGCTCCCACTGGCCACGGTTTGCCATCCCAGGCCAATGTGGGTGGCGGGAAGTGGCGGCCAGCACATCCCTTGGCCTGCGCCACTTCCCACAGCCCCCATTGGCCTGGAGCGGCGAACTGCGGCCAGTGGGAGCCACGATCAGCCGAACCTGTGGACGTTGCAGGTAAACAAACCGGTCCGGGCCGCCAGGGTGCTTACCCTGGCGAGCCACGTGCCAAAGGTTGCCGATCCCTGCTCTAAAGGCCCTTTGGGTTTCATCCCTTTGCTAATGGTGGAAAATTCTCTGTCTCAGCTTTCCATTCTTCATTTTCGTACCCATACGTACTCAGATTGAGGATTTTCTTAACTGTTGCTCATGTTTTTTATTGCAGTTCTTTTTGAATGGATAAAATACAAGCAGGTTCTCAAGCAGAAAACCCCAACTACACATCCCTATTCACACTTCCCTCATGGCAACCTGTCTGTAACATTCAAGATGGCAACATGCAAAGGAGATGCAGTGGCAAAACCCATGCTTCACTCACATTAAGGATCTGAATTAATTTATAGATATAGACTAGGGATGGTCAAAAATTTTCCATCAAAATTGTTTTATGACAGAAAATTGGGGTTTTGACCAAATGAAAAATTTAAACTTGTCAAAAATCACACACCCCCAAACCAAAAAGTTTTGGTAGGGGAAATTATGCCATGTTGCCTCACAGGAGTTGTAGTTCAGCTGTTTCATACCTACATTCGTCTTTCAGGGCTGAGTTCCCCAGCTGGAATACATCTCCCATGATGCACAATGGCCAAGAAGTCCCATGATGCACTGCAGTACCTGAGCAAAAGAGGTGACTATGATGCATCATATCAGACCTAGTCTTCTCAGGAGACCTGGGCCATAGAGGAGTAAGAAGACATAAGCAGCCTAGTCAAAACTCCCAAGAAGCACCGTGACAGCATTTCTGAATCAAAGTGTTCAGCCAAAAGTTTTTGTTTTTTTATTTTTGCCAATATATATATGAGAAAAACTATTTTTCAACCATTTGTACTACAGATAGATATTATGACACACTGAATGATTCGGTCATAATGAAACAAGAAATAGAGGTACAGACCTATACAAAAAAGATAGAAGATAAATTTAACACTTCCACAGAAACTGGAGTGTTTTCTTTAAAAAAAAATTATAGTGTCATCAATGTGGAAAATACCTTCGAAAGAAAGAAAGAAAGAAAGAAAGAAAGAAAGAAAGAAAGAAAGAAAGAAAGAAAGAAAGAAAGAAAAAGATTTTTTCCTATTTCTTGGGTTGTTTTTGAACCTATCAAAATGTAATTTTTCCTACAGCCTGTTATATAATAGCCAGTTTTAGGGAAGAGTGAACTCCGCCATTGACTAATATGACTACCTTCATCAAACCAGCCACTTTTACAGGAACAACTGCTCACCTCTAGCTGAATGATGCATGGAGTAAGGCTGCTACTCTGTGATCAAAGAGAAGAATTTCAAGTGTTTTAATCTTGTAGATTTCCATTCCTTTTGATGTTCTTGTTCCCTCTTTGTTAGGCATTACTTATACTGGTAGTGTGTTGTTTGGTTCAGAGTATGCTTATTTCTATAGAGCAGTAACACAACCTAGGGTAAATTTCCCCTGTAACTACCAGACTATGATTTGTCTTCTTTTTAAAGAAGGCATTTGTATTTTGTTCCTATTATAAAGTCAAATCACCTGTTAGTTGTCTTTTTAAAGTCAACATCTGACCCTCTAATTGCAGTGTGTTTGTTTAGTTACTAGAACACATTTCTCAGCTAGGCTCTGATATTTCCCCTTAGACTTCATCTGGTGGCTGTGCAAGATATTGCTTTGCAACATATGCTGGGACTCTTAATGGGGATTTCCATACAGTTTACATAGCAATTAATTAAAAAGTAGGCAATTCTCATAGCAACTGTTCATCACACAAGCTCCCAGTGGCATTTATTTTGTTCTAAAAGCAGACACATATTTTGCATTAAGCAAGTTTCTCACCTTTTTTATTTATTTTTACGTGAACCAACTGTATGTGTAACAAATCTAATGGCACTCCATGAAACAGGCATTAAAGCTCTAGTACTGTTTTTATATAATGTAATGGGCCTCCCCTCCACACCACCCCCACTGATCACCCCCACTGGTTGCAGGTGGGTGTGGTTTAAGGGAGATGGAAAGTGTTATTTTGGTTGCCAGGTCTAGGAAAGGAAGACACTGCTGCATGAATGCTCTGGCTACATTAGTGTGTTGTATTTTTACACAGCATGTTCTTACCTCTTTCCTTTGGATATTGCTGATGTCACACAGTGGCTGATGATGATTTCAACATATGCCAGCCAAGAGACACAGAGTATACCAAGCAGCTGCCATTCCTATGACCAGGAAGAGCCAAGATGAAACAAGCTGTAACCTGGAGGAGAAGAGACAGAGACATGGAGACCTCGCTGCAAGAAGGTGAACAAAATAATTGCAATAGTCACTGCAACATGTGGAGGGGACCAGGATACTCAGGAAGGAATTGGGACAGGAATGTTTCCTGCTCAAGTACCAAACAAGATACTAGGGCAGAAGTTTGTGATGAGCCAGAAATAACCTAAATTGGATGGCAAGGTGAACGGGGAAACTCACCTGATGCAGTTTGAAATAGCAAGTGAGCTGAACTGCTGCTCAGAGAAAGAGAAGAGGAAGTATTTAGCCATGAGACTGACTGGGAAAACCCTGCCAATTCTTCCCTCCATCAGTGAGCATGGGTTTGCAATTACCCTGCTATCTGGTCTGGGATGGAGAAAGAGCAGAGGTGGCTTGCATCCAGTTCTAGACACAAAGGAGAGGGACAGCTGAGATGCTTACAAGTTTTTCTATCTATGGTGGGAGGCTGGCACACCAAGTTTAGGTACTAATGTATCTGAGAGGTGCAGTGTAACGGGTCTCCCCTCACCTCCCTGGCTGGGTTGTATGTGGTTGTTTTTTTGAGAAACAGGCGGGGGAAATAGAAAATGTAACAGTGTTCTTTCGGTGGATGGATGAAGCAGCTTGCCTCCAGATAGAGGGGAGGCAGGTGCTGCTGTGTGAGGGCTCTGGCTGCTCGTTGGATCGTTTTGATAACATGAATTTTTGTGACAAGGATACTTCATATGCTACAATATTATATCATGAGTCAGAATATGAACAGAAGGTAAACAGTGCAATCTGAGGAAAACCACGGGGTGAAGAGTGTGTAACATATGCATATGCAATCCACTGCTCAGCATGTGTTATGAGACCATACCAGATCCAAAGAGGACATGAGTGTGTCAGAGGCCAAGCTATAAAGAGTCATGGTTTCAGCTGTGGGGGTCCCTGGTTCAATCCACAGAATTGACTAAGTGAGAAAGGATGGTCTAGTGGTTAGAGTGCTAATATGGCACTCAGGTTCCTTCTGTGCCACAGACTTCTTATGTACTTATGGGCAAATCACTCAGGGTAGGTCTACACTTAAAAAGCTGTAGCACTTTAGTGTAGAAACTACTACACGGATGGGAGAGCTACTCCTGTTGGCGTAGTTAATCCACTTCCATCAGAGGCGGTAGCTATCTCAATGGGAGAAGCACTCCTGTTGACATAGGGCTGTCCACACCGGGAGTTGGGTCAGTATAATTACGTCGTTCAGGGGTGTGGATTTTTCACATCCCTGAGCGACGTAGTCATACCTATGTACATTTGTAGAGTAGACCTGGCCTCAGTCACTCTGTGCCTTAGTTCCCCTTTGGCAAAGTGGGGGTCTTAGTACTGCTCAGAAAATAAATACATTAAAGATTATGAGGCACTAGGGTATTGGGGGCTACATAAGTATCAAAGATAGCAGCCAGTAGGTTACACAAAGACACTAAATGAAGATGTGTAGGGAAGTATCGCTTTGCCATATTTCACTTCTCTTACCTCATACATAGCTGGTTACTCATATGCCTACACATAAAAACCTTCGGGAGTCATCAGCAAAGGCTAAAATGAACTGCTGATTAGGCAAGATAACCCTGGGGTCATTCTTCACAGGAACAGCATGAAAGCAGCAGTGGCCTACTACCCCTAGAGGGAATTTATGGAAGCAAATATTTATTGCCTAGTGTTCCCATGGAGACAGATTATCCTGGACTCTACCAGTGTAATGTCACCGAACCTGGTAGTCTCTCAGGTACCTTGAAAATAGATTTCTCCCTTTTGATCATTGTATTTACTCTCTTGCCCTATTGCTTTGGTTTCTCTGCTCAGCATGATTTCAAATAGGTGATTTGTGTACTTCTATGGCTTCCTTGAATATACCTGATATAAATCTGCTTCCTGCTGTGGGCTGATGTTGCTGTAGGAAATCTTTTACTCACCTTAAATTGCCCAGCAGGTCAGGTCTTTCCCCAAACTTGTTTTCTAGTAGCCATCCCCTGTCACACAGGGAGATTATATCATTAGGCATCATTTGTACATTGTTCAACATTTATTAATTAATCTGGTCATCCTGTTCAGCCTCTGCCTTGGCCAGTCTAGCTTGCTAGGTCCTGATAATTATTGAATCAGATGCCATGAGTGACAATTTCAGAACCTGCACAGATGGATAAATTGCAGAACTTTTCGTGTGATAACTTTAGAAGGTGAAGAGTGTAGAGGACAATGGTGCTCTGTCATGAAGAAAGCCTGTCTCCATCTCTTCTATTCTGTGTTCAATGCTGGTTTTTATTGTGAACACAACACTTGCTGTCTTGGTTGGCATCTAAAGTCCCTTTTTCAGTAGCCAGCTTTGGCCTGTGGAAGAGAGAGTCTTAATAGATGACAGGTCTAGTAGCCCTAACACCCACCCATGAGAGGTGGAGAAGGAGCAGAAAACCATTGAACTTTTGGGTAGTTATCTGAACTAAGAGCCAGATCCCATGTTCCTGACTCTGAAATGACCAGAAAGAAGTCATATCTGGCCAACTGAGAATTATACTGGAGTTGGAGAGCTCTCCAACTCGTACAGAATAATCACAGAGAGCACTTGTGCCACATACCCTATCCAGAGCTGCCATGGTGAATATGATGAAGGAAGAATGGTGTGTCAGAGTGTCACTGAAACTCATTATGTATGGTCCTCTGGGGACCATGGCCAGATGGCATTGGTTATGCCAACTGGCCATGGTCCGGTAGGGACCATACAGGTCTAGAAACTATTGTATGCAAGCCTAGAGGCTGCTCTAACCTATGCCAGGGCCAACACAGATCATCTTGGAGAATCCAGGAGTCATAACAGTCAGCTCCCTGACATTCTCCCCATCTGTCCTCCTCTCTCCTGTACCAAAAAGATCTCCACACAGAGGAGATGATGGGGCTAAAATTCTGAGCCTTTTAAAGTTTATCCATCAATACTATACAGACGGACTTTCACACAGAAGCTAGAGGATCGTGACTTTTCAGACATCTACCTTCTGTCCCATACCCTTAGAGATATGAAAGTTAAAACAAATTATCTTTACATTTATGCACAGTTAGTAGGGCTGAAAATTCAGAGAGAAAACTAAAACCATGAGAATCAACACACAACAAGAAACACTCTCTGGGATTGACATAGAAGAGGTCTGACACTTCACGTATCTTGGCAGCATCATAAGCAAAACAGGTGGAACAGACAAACATATTAAAGCTAGAATAGCAAAAGCCATATATGCCTTGGCAACCCTAAAGCTTATCTGGAGAAACAGAAATCTTACCCTACGAATTAAACGTTGAACATCTAACACCAATGTAAAGTCTGTTTTAATATATGATGCTGAAACTTGGGGTCTTATCAAGACTTTACTATCTAAATTTCAAGTTTTTTAAACAACTGCCTTAGACAAATCCTTAACATCAGATGGCCAGAAACAAATCACAAATGAAGAGCTTTGGAGGAGGACAAACAGAAACGGATAGGTCAGGAAATGATGGACTGAAAATGGACAGGGCTATGACACACATAGAGGAAAGAACTGAACAATATAACAAGACAAGCATTGGTCTGGAATCCCCAGGGCAAGAAGCAAGGGGCTAGACCAAGGACAACTTGGAAGTGCCTAATAGAAGCAGAATTGAAAGGTATCAAAATGACATGGGAAGAAAATAAGACTGCAGCAAGAGGTCTTCAAAGATAAAATGCTGTGGTGAAGGCCCTATGTTCCACGTGGAATAAAGAGGCATAAGTCAAGTAAGTAAGTCATTACAGTACATAGATGAAATTAAATCTGAACACATAGAAATCTCTCTTGTTTTTATAATCTTTATGAAATGCACCTTGTGCTATGTCTTTGAACTCTGAAGTTGAGCTGGAATTTTTGCTGACAACTTTAACTGTAGCATTGTAAATAGCAACACTCTAATAAGCATTCAAATACATCCTATCAACCTACACCCCTTAGCAACAGCCGTTGAATGTACTATATGCACTATATCCTCTTTATATGTGGCTCACATAGGAATGTATTGAAAGATAACAAAGGAAGCTTATAAAGCCCAGTATGCCCATGCTTATGGTAAAAAACCTTAAGACAGTCTGATAAATTTAGCTTCATTTATGCATTTACATGTTTGGAACTTTTCCTTTGAATTTTTATGTTCAAAATTCAATTTGCACTTTGGAGGTGAGAACACCTTTATCATCTGACTAGATCCATTTTTGATCTTGTCACAGAGTCGGTGCTGGAAAAAGGGAACATTATGCATGGGACATATGGAGGGTAAGTGAAGAGTGAATCAGAAAAGCAACGTCCGGTCCAAGAACGCAAAGTATTCTTCATCTAGATTTTACAGGGCTCTTACTAGTTCATAAAATCCTCTAGTCATGTATCAAGGGCGAAGACACTAATCCATTATGCAAGTCCCTCATTTAGAGGTAGGTAATAGAAAAAAATTCTTGGAGGATAGCAGACATTTACTAATAGTGACTTGCTGCTCTTTAGTAAGTTCACTCCCATAGGACACATTCCTTTAAAATATGTTTTAAAATACCACAAACTACCTTTAAAAGTTTTAAAATAAATGAACATAAGCATTCTCATCTTAATGAATGGGGACTTACTGAGTTATCACTGTTGCTTGCTTACTGGGAAAGTCTGGCTCAGTGTAAAAGTCTGGAAGGGAGAAAATTCTCCTCCCCCTGAATAATTGGTAAGGGTAGCCAACTTGTGAAAAACATGACATAGAGCCAAATTGTCTCATGCATGGATTATTTCCACATCCAGTAGAGAACAAAAACACCAGCAGGCTTAGACAGTTCCTCAGAGGTGGTGGTTGATTGTTCCTCAGAGGTGGTGGGTGAAAATTATTAGGAGTTTAGCTCCCAAAACCCATGGATCTTCTGCCAGAGACTAAAGTCATCCACGTAAAGGCCACATAGCTCCACAGTGCTTCCTGGCATTCCATGTCCATGGCGGCAGACTCCTGTACGAAACCAGTCAGGCCTATACTGCCGAGGACAACTTTGTAGCCCACCAGCAAACCTCTTCAGTTGGAGTGTTACTATGTGGTGATGAAATTGGTGGAAGTTAATGCTGACCTTGACCTTCTCAGCTTTAACTGACACTGGGCAAGAAGGGGATATACTGTGAAGGCCATCCATTCCCCTCTTTTTTCCTTCCCTCCAGTCTAGTCTCTGCAGCTACTAGTTGGGCTACCTGTCCAATTCTTAGCTCTCAAAGAGGGTCTTCTGTGCAAGTGGAGTGAAACAGGGGCATCTTCTTTTCTAATGCTTCTGGATATCTGCCCCACAATTTATGACACTGACATTGTATGCTTGTATCACAAGTAACATCACATTAGTTTTTAACAAGATGGTCACCACCTAGCAGTAGGGTCAGACATAACAGTCATTAACAGATTGAATTTTATATAAATGGATGAGGACATTCACGGTGAGACAGGCTTCATAACTCTTAAACTTTCAGACTATTAGACTTAGCATAGGTACAGTGTTTCCTTCTAAAAATTATTGCCTGTGTCACAAATCATATGGTCCCCTCACTCGGCACAGCATTATCTAAACATTCAAAAATATTAAACACAGAACGGAAATGCTTCTTAAGGTTGCTGTCCAGATCAAGTTAATTAGAGCAGTGTAATTTTCTGGCCATATCTTTGAAGTCAATGTCCGTTTACAGCAGCTGAGGATCTGGCTTTATAAATCCCAACAATACTTTATTTGTAATTTTGATTAGAGCCAGTCTATTCTGTGGACAATCTGTGTAACCTCCTGAGTTTTCTGTAACCTAATTAAATTGTCAGGTGCAAGTCTATCTCACAGGATAACTGCACAACTTCCAAGTTATTTTAGTTCATTTAAGTCAACGCCACTGGCATTTTCTGCAGGTTCCAAATTATTGTAATTTAATTATGCTGCCTTGCCAGTGACACTGATGCCATCTAATGTTGTTTGTCAACATTATAACTTCCAAGGTCTTGTAATTAAAATGTAGTAATTTTTCTTGAAGCAAAATGAGGTCCTAACATGTCCCCCCCCCCAATAATAGGTCAGAGTAGAAATGCACAGACAGAATAATGCTGCATTTTGTTTCACTTATAGCTTTCTACGGTTGTCTTAAAAAGGCTCAGATAAACTATCAACTCCTCTCCAGGACAGAAATCTCTTTCTTGGTGTTTGCTTTGTGTTGATTCTGTACTGTTCTTTTAATTTTTAGACTGATTCACCTGCACATAGAGATCGAAGATAGCACAATTTGCTTCTATCTGCTATGCTTCCTTTCTAAAGGGAATACAATGGGTTCTATTGTACCATTCATTCTGAAAGAGCCTTCTCTGCTCTGTGGAACAACTCATATCAGCTTTGCAAATTGATTCTCTGCCCAAATCACAAGGAGAAAGGATGTGATTAAGGTGTAGAACCAGGAGTCCAAATGTCTGGTTTTATCCATAACTCTACCAGTGGCTTGTTGTGTGACCTTGCACAAGGTTTTGAACTACTTCTCAACCCCTAAAGAAGATCGTTTCAGAGAAAGGTTGAAGGAAAATGGTGGGGCATGCCATACAAACTTGACCCTTCGTGTGCTATACCCATTCTGTGACTAAATAGGGGACTCTCCAGGGTTAACAGTCCAACATCTTTCACCTAATTAGGGGAAGTATTCAGCTCTTCTAATTTCTTCACAGCCACCTTAACTTGTGAAAGAAGCTTCAGATTCTGGCAAAATTGTTGAATTTGGCCTTTGCTAGGTAAACATTGTGACGTTGTGCAGTCTATATGATTTTGTAAAAACATGATAAGTGAATATAATGTAATTGGAATAGTTTTATAAAAACATAAGTGAGTTTAATGTAACTGAAATATGCTTCATGCAAAAGGTATCATCACAAAGCTTATAATCTACTGAGAGTGATCATCCTATTTGTATAAATGTATCACTCTTGTATCTAAAACTAGAAATATAAAATATAACTCTGAGGGCCTATTGTAATTATGCAAAGTGTGGGCCATTGATGGTGGTTTGGAATCTTGATGACTCCCATTAACCAGAGCCATTGTCTGCAGATGGCTGTATTTACCTGTGAGTCTTCCTGTATATGTGTGTGCTGGCAAGTGAATAATGCAGCCTTGCAGTGACATGTGATCATGTCACCTGAACTGGAATCCATCTTTAACCTGGTGCTTTTCCAGTGAGGGGTGGGGGAACCCAGAGGGACAAAGGATTCCCGCCTTATGCAAAAGATATATAAAGGGGTGGAAGAGAACAGAGGGNGGTAAACCTGCAGCTGGTTATTCAGACTCCTGGGTCTGGGTCTGGAGCAGACGGGCGTGTCTGGCTTCAGCAGCAAGACGGGCGTGCTGAAAACACTGAGCTGGCAGGGGAGAATAGAAACAGAGGTGGCCTTGGCACATCAGCTGGCAGCTCCCAAGGGGGTTTCTGTGAACCAACCCGTCACAAACATAATCCCCTCCCACCCCACCCTACCCCATCCCATCCATTACCCATCCCACCCCACAAGAACCTGCTCTCTCACCCACAGCCCTCGAGTCTCAAATTACTTCCTTTACTAAATCTTTAAACAAGGAAAATTCCCATTGAAGTCAAGAATAAGGACTGGGCCCATTGCAGAAAAGGTAAAAATGCTTTTATGCAGCGCTGTGACCAGAGTGACATCACTCTTTTCTGAACTGAAAATGCTTGCTAGTGAAGAGGAAAGGTAGGGCTTCCCATCTGTGTACTCCTCCCTGAGAAGTTCAGGCCTCTGCAGCAGTGACACAGTTGGGCTAAAGTAAGTATAGACCCAGACTTTGAACCAATGTGAAGCCGAAGCCAAACTGAACTTTTTTTAAAAAAGTTTTGATAACTTTAAAATAACTAGTTTTTTTCCACCTCTTTATGATTTTGTGTTCTAGACAGACCCAGAAATGGAAAATCCACAGGGCCACATTTTCAAACCTAGGTTTCAAAGGATAGGTTCTCACATCCATACTTTGGAACCTAAATAAAAGTGGCTTCGGAGGCCAGAAGTGTTAAAAATGCTCGGCACCTTTGAAAGATCAGTCCATTTTTTAGATAGCTGCCTAGTTCAAAGCCTAACTTTAGGCACCCAGGTATGATAATTGGGGCCATTATGTCCACAAGCAAGATGTACTGAAAAAATGCACAAGAAAGCTACCTTTCATCAGATTTTCAGCTCGCTAGTATATCCCCAAGCATACTAGATAATTAAAATATGCATCCTGACTTCTGGAGATTTACCTCAACATCAGTAGCTTTTTTGTCCATTTCTTCCATCTATATACTGTGCCTATATAATAAATAACTGCAATATCAAAAGCAAAAACATTCACACTAAATGTCAACTGAACGAATGATATGCAAAGAAAAGAATCCCCCATACCTAAGGAGAACCCCCAACTATCATACTTTTGAGGGTTACTTATCACTACTCATGCTAACCCCAGTAGTACTACAAGATGGTCCTGGTTTGATCTTGGAGATAAAGACATAGGTCAGTTCCAGCTTAATGCATCAATATTTTATATTTTTTAAAGTGGTTCTTTAATCCCAAGTGGTACAAAGACATTTCTAGGCTGTAGAAAGTGAGCACCTACTGTGTTTTCATGTTGATGTTTTATGCATGGCCAGAGAAGTGCTGATAAAGTATTCCCATGTATAAACTGGAAAAAAGCAGTAGAAAAAAAATTGTATTTCCATACCTTTTAACATTTATCATAGTAAATGGCAGGTGGGTTTCAAGAAAACATTGAAGATAAGGGTAATATTTTTACTTTTGTCTCCCTGTCAACTGATTTTTATTTTTAAAATGTGTGAAAAAATTTAATACTAATGAAACTGATGGACTAATTGTACTTGTGAAAGCCAGATGCAGCGTAGGCAGGTGTTATGCAAGATTTCCTCATACTCCCACAGTTCTGCCAGAAAACCTCAATCGTGACCTCCAATATGGCTGCTAATTCAGGCCTGGTCCTTTTCTGAGGAGAGACTATCAAAATGTCCCAAGCTGTGTGGTGATTTTGTGCAATCTTGGACCAAGCAATATTTTCTATTCCTGAAGGGATCATCTATCACTATGTGGTTTCTTTCCCAAGACTTAGAAATCACAAAATAAAATAAATACAGTTTTCAAGATGCTTTTTATGTATGATGTCCTTGATGTGCCTAAAAAGGGGTCAATTTTCAACACTGACCTTCTCATGGACTCCTAAAATTGTGTCACTATAGTTTTAAATGTTTACTTATTTTTACCTTAGTGTGCTTAATTTTTGGTACCTAAATTTCACTTTTTTGGTGTGGGAGGTAAGGAATTGGAAGGGAGAGCAATTACTGTGACAAATCTGGGGGCGGAGAGAATGGCTCTTTAATAATTATTACTACTGTATCTGGATCTCTCACTAGCATAGTGTTTCTGTATCATATAATGGAATGGATATTTTCCTCTATGGGTATGTCAACACTACAATTTAACACCCCTGGCTGGCCCGTGTCACCTGACTCAGGCTCACAGGGCTTGGGCTAAGGGGCTATACAACTGCAGTATAGACATCCAGATTCGGGCTGCAGCCTGGGCTCTGCGACCCCGGGAAGGTCTCAGATCCCAGGCTCCAGCCCAAGCCCAAACATCTACACTGCCTGAGCCTCATGAGCCTGAGTCAATTGACATGGGCCAACTGTGGTTGTTGAACTGCGGTGTAGACATACCCCTATAGGTCTGAGTTTACATGCCTAGGGAAAGAGGGAGGGCACTTTTTCTAAGAGTCATCTAACAGTTTACACTTAAGGGGCATTGTCATAAACAGATAGTTAAGGGTTAATGCCTCTTTTACCTGTAAAGGGTTAAGAAGTTCACCTAGCCTAGCTGACACCTGACCAAAGGAGCCAATGGGGGGACAAGATATTTCAAAAGGAAGGAGGGAAGTTCCCTTTGTCTGGGTCAGTTTCAGTTCTGGCCGGAGAGGAAAAGGAATCAGGAATCAAACAGGGTAGTGAGTATTTAGTGAAGGAATTAGCTTATGTTTATTTTCTTTTGTAACCTGTCTTGGGCATTATAGGTATTATCAAATTGGCTATTTTTTGATGTACTAAGAGTTTTGCCCAGGGGAACATCCTCTGTGTTTTAAATCTGTTGTCTGTGAGATCAGCTTGTATGCTATCTCCCAGAGGTTTTTCTTTTACCTTTCTTTTCTTTAATTAAAAGCCTTCTTTTTAGAGACCTGATTGATTTTTCCTTGTTTTAAGATCCAAAGGAGTTGGATCTGGGCTCACCAGGAATTGGTGGGGAAAAGGAGGGGGGATGGTTAATTTCTCCTTGGTTTAAGATCCAAGGATTTTTGGATCGGTGTTCACCAGGGAATTGGTGGAGGAGTCTCTCAAAACTACCCAGGGAAGGGTTATAGTACTTGGGAGGGAAAGGGTTTTGGGGGAGAAGACAGAGTTCCCCAAATAACTCCAATATTTGGGTGGTGGCAGCGTACTGATCTAAGCTGGTAATTAAGCTTATGAGTTCCCATGCAGGTCCCCACATTTGTACCCTAAAGTTCAGAGTGGGGGTGAAACCTATGACATGGTGAGCAGCGGTGGGAGATTGTAAAAGAACCAAGCCAGATTTTTTTTTCTTCTCTCTCTCTCCTTGGAGATGCTGGGGAAACAGTGAAGGAGAGATACAGATCTTATCTTTTGACCTGAAGGCAAACAGGTTAAGTTTTTCTAACAAGGGCTTTTTGTTAGAAGAAAGGTTCCCAGCTGTGAACAGCTGGAAAGTAATTAGCATATTGCCAGACAAGTTACAAAACCAGTTTTCCTTGTTTCTTTCTTACTCTGAGTGGTCAAGTTCCAATAACAAAGGAATTTACAAGCTGGGTTGTTTTTTTTTCTACCTCTCAAACAAAGATAGCTAGGGGAGACCAGAAAAGCAACACTGAATACTGTGGAAGTCTCTGGTAACTAAGCAACCCTGAGCTGAGACATCCCAGTCAGTGAACTGCAGGGGGGTGTGGCCCAGCAGAAGAAAGCAGGAAAATGACTAGCAGTGACACAGCCAACAAGCTCGAGCTAGCTAGGTTGGAAGCAACAGAGAAAGAAAATGAACATAAAAGACGGCTAGAACTAAGACAATTAGAAATTAAGGCAGAGGCAGCAAGGGTGGAGGCAGAGGCAGCTGCCCACAAGAGAGCTATAGAGGCAGAGGCAGCAAGGGTGGAGGCAGAGGAAGCTGCCCACAAGAGAGCTGTGGAGGCAGAGGAAGCTGCCCACAAGAGAGCTATGGAGGCCCAGAGGGAGGCCCAGCAACATGAACTGGCTGTTATGGAGTTGAAGAGACAAAATCCTCCACCTGCTGGCTCCACTTCCCCAAAAATCCATAAATGGGAGCGACTATGTCCACAGTATGATGAATCCAGTGATATTGCTGAATATTTCCTCACCTTTGAGAGACTATGCACTCTCCATACCATTCCTGAAGAACAAAAGATGACCACATTGGTAGCCAAATTGACTGGAAGAGCTCTGGATGTATTCAACAAGATGCCTATTGGGGAGGCTTCTGACTATGGTAAATTTAAGGATTTGGTTTTAAAGCAATTTCAAGTTACACCTGACACTTACAGAGTCAAATTTAGAACCCTTCAGAGAGGGCTTGGACTAAGTAATACAGCTTATGCACACCAGATAAAGGATCTGTTAAAGAAATGGGTCGACGGCAGGGGTGTAACTACCTTTGAAGGAATGATTGATTTAATGACTCAGGAACAATTCCTGAATATGACCAAGGATCATATTAAACAGTGGTTATGGGATAAGACAATGGACTCAGTCGAAAGTCTTGCTTCTTACACTGATCAATACGAACAGTCCCAGGCCGCCAGTGAGGCGGGGAAAATCAACACAAAACGGGTGGAGGGAGCAGAGGGAAAACCTCAAACCACACCCTACCACCAGGGGCAGCCCAAGGCCCCACCTACATCCCAAGTTAAACCCCAAACCCCTTATCGTCACACCACACCAGTCTCCAGCAACCCACCTCGCCCCGGTGATACCTTAGCAGGCCGATGTTTTAAATGTAATGAACTGGGACATATAAAGGCCCATTGCCCCAAGAACCCCAACCGATTACAGTTCATTACACCACAATCACACCAAAGATCCCCAGGCCCAGATGCCTCTCAAATACCCTTGGAGCGAAGGGAAACCTTGAGAGTGGGCGGAAAGGAGGTTATCGCGTGGAGGGACACTGGAGCACAAGTGTCAACTATCCACCAATCCCTAGTGGACCCCAGATTCATCAACCCAGAGGCGCCGGTGACAATCCAACCCTTCATGTCAAACTCTTTAACCTTGCCTACAGCCAAGTTGCCTGTCCAGTACAAGGGCTGGTCAGGAATGTGGACTTTTGCAGTCTATGACAATTATCCCATCCCCATGCTGCTGGGGGAAGACTTGGCCAACCATGTGAAGCTAGCCAAGAGGGTGGGAATGGTCACCCGCAGCCAGGCTAAGCAAGCTTTCACACCTATCTCTGTTCCTGACCCTTCCACCAGGGCCCCGTCTGTGTTACCCGAGACTCAGACAGAGGTGGTGGAACCGGATCTTCTGCCCACGAGTGCTACAGCCGTAGTTGATCCAGTCCCAGAACCGGAACTAGCAAAGCAACCAGCACCAGAACCCTTGCCAACACTGAGTACAGCGCTTGCAAACCCGTCTACAACTACAACGCCAGAGGGCACCAGCGAGCCTGAACTGGCAGAAGCAGCAAATAATCCTACCCAAGAGGCTCAGCCAGAGCCTGAAATACCACATAGTGCACCAGCGGAGAGCGGTTCACACTCAGCGGAAACAACCTCATCACCTACATCGCTTCCAGAGGGACCAAGCCCAAGTCCACAGTCCAAGGAGGAACTGATGTCTCCAGCATCAAGGGAACAGTTCCAGGCCGAGCAGGAAGCAGATGACAGCCTCCAGAAAGCTTGGGTGGCGGCACGGAGCACCCCACCGCCTCTCAGCTCTTCTAACCGATCCCGGTTTGTTGTAGAACAAGGACTTTTATACAAGGAGACTCTTTCTGGTGGACACCAGGAAGACTGGCATCCTCAAAGGCAGTTGGTAGTTCCAACTAAGTACCGGGTAAAGCTCTTAAGCTTAGCCCATGATCATCCCAGTGGCCATTCTGGGGTGAACAGAACCAAAGACCGGTTGGGGAAGTCCTTCCACTGGGAGGGAATGGGCAAGGATGTTGCTAATTATGTTCGGTCTTGTGAGGTGTGCCAAAGAGTGGGAAAACCCCAAGACCAGGTCAAAGCCCCTCTCCAGTCACTCCCCATAATTGAGGTTCCCTTTCAGCGAGTAGCTGTGGATATTCTGGGTCCTTTCCCAAAAAAGACACCCAGAGGAAAACAATACATACTAACTTTCATGGATTTTGCCACCCGATGGCCGGAAGCAGTACCCTTAAGCAACACCAGGGCTAAAAGTGTGTGCCAGGCATTAGCAGACATTTTTGCCAGGGTAGGTTGGCCCTCCGACATCCTTACCGATTCGGGAACGAATTTCTTGGCAGGGACCATGAAAAGCCTGTGGGAATCTCATGGGGTGAATCACTTGGTTGCCACCCCTTACCACCATCAATCCAATGGCCTGGTGGAGAGGTTTAATGGAACTTTGGGGGCCATGATACGTAAATTCGTAAATGAACACTCCAATGATTGGGACCTAGTGTTACAGCAGTTGCTTTTTGCCTACAGGGCTGTACCACATCCCAGTTTAGGGTTTTCACCTTTTGAACTTGTGTATGGCCGCGAGGTTAAGGGGCCATTACAGTTGGTGAAGCAGCAATGGGAGGGGTTTACGCCTTCTCCAGGAACTAACATTCTAGACTTTGTAAGCGACCTACAAAACACCCTCCGACACTCTTTAGCCCTTGCTAAAGAAAACCTAAAGGATGCTCAGGAGGAGCAAAAGGCCTGGTATGATAAACATTCCAGAGAACGGTCCTTCAAAGTAGGAGACCAAGTCATGGTCTTAAAGGCGCTCCAGGCCCATAAAATGGAAGCGTCATGGGAAGGGCCATTCACGGTCCAGGAACGCCTAGGAGCTGTTAACTATCTCATAGCATCCCCTACCTCAAATATGAAGCCTAAGGTGTACCATGTTAATTCTCTTAAGCCCTTTTATTCCAGAGAATTAAAAGTTTTCCAGTTTACAACCCAGGGAACAGATGACGCGGAGTGGCCTGAAGGTGTCTACTACAAAGGGAAAAGTGACGGTGGTGTGGAAGAGGTGAACCTCTCCACGACCCTTGGACGTCTGCAGCGACAGCAGATCAAGGGTTGATACACTATCCCGTGAAAGTTTCCCAGAATTAACTGGTTAAATCGTCCTTGAAATGTGAAAAGTCTTGTAGTTTTTACATAATTAGTAGTATATGTAAAGGTGCATGTGTTTTATTAATCTGTTTATTCTAAAGTTCTAGGAAAAAAATCACAGCCAGTGCGGTCCAACACTGTCTGAGATTTGGGGGGCGTGTCATAAACAGATAGTTAAGGGTTAATGCCTCTTTTACCTGTAAAGGGTTAAGAAGTTCACCTAGCCTAGCTGACACCTGACCAAAGGAACCAATGGGGGGACAAGATATTTCAAAAGGAAGGAGGGAAGTTCCCTTTGTCTGGGTCAGTTTCAGTTCTGGCTGGAGAGGAAAAGGAATCAGGAATCAAACAGGGTAGTGAGTATTTAGTGAAGGAATTAGCTTATGTTTATTTTCTTTTGTAACCTGTCTTGGGCATTATAGGTATTATCAAATTGGCTATTTTTTGATGTACTAAGAGTTTTGCCCAGGGGAACATCCTCTGTGTTTTAAATCTGTTGTCTGTGAGATCAGCTTGTATGCTATCTCCCAGAGGTTTTTCTTTTACCTTTCTTTTCTTTAATTAAAAGCCTTCTTTTTAGAGACCTGATTGATTTTTCCTTGTTTTAAGATCCAAAGGAGTTGGATCTGGGCTCACCAGGAATTGGTGGGGAAAAGGAGGGGGGATGGTTAATTTCTCCTTGGTTTAAGATCCAAGGATTTTTGGATCGGTGTTCACCAGGGAATTGGTGGAGGAGTCTCTCAAAACTACCCAGGGAAGGGTTATAGTACTTGGGAGGGAAAGGGTTTTGGGGGAGAAGACAGAGTTCCCCAAATAACTCCAATATTTGGGTGGTGGCAGCGTACTGATCTAAGCTGGTAATTAAGCTTATGAGTTCCCATGCAGGTCCCCACATTTGTACCCTAAAGTTCAGAGTGGGGGTGAAACCTATGACAGGCATTAAGGGACAATTCTAGATCCAGAAGCCTTAATTGCTCTAACCCAGAACACCAACACTAATTTGAACAGGGTGGTTCAGACTGAAAGAACCAGATTGTGAGTCACATAGGCACTCAGGCGGGTCTGAGCTTGCCAGGGGAAAGGAAGTTGGTTCTGTTCTGTTCCTGTAAATTAAGAGAAAAGCCTCTCTAATTTAGTTTGTAGTGACGTGTAAGATTAGATTAGACTGTGTGTATATGTAACCCACACACCTTCTGGGTGTGGTGTTCTGTTCCATCTAGTGGCACCAAGACCACTTAGAGAGAGAGTTAAATGAATCTGTTCTACAGCCTTAGCTAACAGCCAGCTGGCTTTTAGCTCGTGCAGTAGAGGCTCATGCACTAAACTCCAGAGGTCCCCACTTCGATCTTGCCTGCCGGCGACCAGGGTCTGTCGACATTACATATAGGCTGTTTGTTGTTTTAATATTCCTTCCTCTCTAATGCTTTGTTCCAACTGCTACATAAAAATACATTGCTTTATAAAGGTTGTTGATCAATTTCACTAGTCACAGGTTCCTAAATGGAAGAAACTCAGGTGCCAAATCATAGTTGGACCTGCAGGATGACAAGCAGTTGCTATACACAGGGTAGTGTACATGCAGTTGGCGTACATGCAGGGTTCCCAGTCTAAGAGTGGAGGAATTGTGAGATTTCACCCCAAGACAGCTAACAACGGAAGGTCCAAAACTTGAGGTGGGTGAACTCAGATATCAGAAATGGGGCAGAAGCATACCTAACCCTGTAACTGTGACAGTTAATCTGATCTTAATTTTGTCACCTAAGATTTTCCATGAGCCAGGTCTCAGACATGGGTGTGCAAACTGCCCTAAACCAAGTGCCAAGATGCTAACATCCTTGAACTAGGAGTGGTAGGAGGGTGTTCAGAATCTAGATTTGTTTTACAACTTGCATCTATCTCTTATGCAAATAACAACTCCTATTCTGCAATTGCATCTGCTAGTGATGATCCCTTTGTGAAATAATGACAATATTGCATTCTTAGGTCATAATAGCTGACACTTGTACATGTTTAACTCAGTCTCTACTGCACCTGGTAGAGGAAGGCTGAAAGATTATGCAGACGCCCCCCGGGTTACGCAAACCTGATTTATGCAAATCTGCATTTACGGAAAAAGTTCCATAAGCTAGAAATAGTTTTGTTGTTGTTGGGGTTTTTTTTTTTTTTTTGCGTAATGGTCGGGTATACGTTTCCGACTTACGCAAAATTCGAGTTACGCAAGGCGTTCAGGAACGGAACGCTTGCGTAAGTCGTGGAGCGTCTGTATGTGCTTTCCATATGCTACTGAAGTGCCAGGGCAAAAAAACAGATTTGATTTTTCTTTGAAATTTTCAACATTCATGGTATGGTCCTAAAAGGTGGAATCCTTCTGTGTTTCACATATGCTCTACACTGCAGCTGGCTAAACCTAGTTCCTACATACTGTAAGTATATAGTAATATATTTCCATCATTTATGAGGACAAATACCAAGTGTATAAAGGTCACCAGGTCATCATGAAAAATGTGTAAGATAAGGGAAAAAATAGGCCATTTACAAATAGAACCCTGAGGTTATTCTCTGAGTTTACCATGGAGCAGAGTGGTCTCAGGAGGAACATTAGAGCAGATTAATATTTCAGGAGAGATGCTTAAAAGACAACATGACATGCTATGTAGCGGAGAATGATGTAGTGGTGTTAAAATAGCCACTCTATCTGTGCCTACCTGAAATTACCTGTGTAAAACCTGTCCTCCCATTAACCTTATGCCCTGACACAACATTGCCAGAAGGACTCTATTATCTACCAGAGGCAAATACCCAGAGACATACTTTGTTTAATAAAGAATTAGCTATCAAAATACTAATTGATCAGAGGACACCCCCACCTATGGATAGACCATTATCTTGTCTGTATTCCCACAGTCTCTACAACGCAGTAAATCAAAGTAATTAGCATATGTGGCATGACACTAACAAGCAGCCAGTATAATTTACTTGAATTTTAGTTTGTCATCTTGAATTCAGTCAGATGCCTCTCTAATTTTTCCATCAATCTTACTATCAATCAATGAACCAGGCATGACTTTATGAAACAGGATTAATATATATATATATATATATATAAATATGTTAAGTAAAAATCAGAAGATTTTGTGAAGATTTTTTATCCACTTTTCTTAGAAATATATGATATAACAGGAATTGGGTAATTAGTCATGTATACTAGAACTAGTCAAATAATACCATTGGATGATTTAATCAATTAATTTTGCAATATTTTTCAAATACATTATTGGGTAAATATTTGTGTCCATTATTCACTCAGATTATAGAGCTCTCTCTCTCTCTCTAATTAAAAAAAATTGAAGAATTAATCAGCAAATATATTTCCCATTATTTGTTGAATGTAATTCATACAGGGATATATATTATTTACATTATAAAGCTCCCAGATCCAACTTGGTTTTCCCTTACCATTTTCAACAGCAGGATAAATTTGGCCGTCATTTACACCAATGTAGGCCCATTGACCAGGACATAATTGAAAGCAGAATTTGCCCAGCCACGTATAATTGTGCAAAACTATAATATATATGTTTTATATGTATCTTTGAATTTGAACGTGGGAGAAAAATTTTCATTTTCATGAGTAAATATGACTTTTCTTGGGACCCAATTCAACAAAGAACTTAAGCACATACTTACCCTTAAGCATGTGCTTAAGTGCTGTTGATTATCATTGCATGTCTCAGGTCATTGATGAATAGAGATGGAGTTAAGTCTGTACTTAAACTTATATGCATGCTTAAATGCTTTGCTGAATCAGAGTCATAAACATCACTCTTCAAACTGTAGATTGACTAGAAATACAATGTTTTATTCTCAAATAACTATTACTGCTTTTTATGGAATACAGTTTAAAAGGGGATATTACTAGAACTGGTTAGAGAACTTCAACAGAACCATATTTTGTTAGAATATGCAGTCCTGTTGAAATTAAAATTTCATTGTGGAATATATATATGAAGAAGTTCCAACAATGTCAAAACAGCCTGTTTTAATGTTTTCATAATGAAGCATTTTGATGTATTGTTTTATAATGATTTTTTGCTTATTTATTTTATTTTATTGTTCATTATATGCAATACAATAATACAAAATAAAGTCAACATTGAAACAAAACATTTTGAACAAGCCAAAATGACATATTTTCAAAATCTTCCTTTGAGGAAAATTTGAAATTTTTTAGATTTAATTCCACTTCTGAATTAAACCAAATCTTGAATTTTTTTTAAGCAGAACTTCCATCCTCTGCATAACTCTAGATATTAAACACCCATCTGGAAAGATCAATCACTATTAGCACTAACTTCATTAAAGCCTTCAGTCAGGGTAATTTAAAATTAGAAAAGCATTTTATTTTCAGAAAAATACATGAATAGGGGTGTCTTTAAAAATGCATAGAAATGAAGGTTTTTGGAGCAAGGATTTGGAGAAATAAGGAAATTAACCAGCAGCTTTGTGGCATGATCTTCATGGAAGATCATGCCACTGCTGCTCAGTGGATGCCTAGAGGCTTGAAAATTTACCAAGTACCCACAGCGGAACATAATGATCCAGAATTTTATACTAAATAATGGCAATACTTATAAACTGTCTTCTGGTTCTTATACTACTGTGAGAAAGTTAGCAAAAACTAGCCATTATTAAAGAGGATTTTTTGAGAATGCAGATTTTGCTTAAATGGGAGAATAAATGATCAAGAGACACTCATCAATATTAAAAAATGTTTGAAGAAAATGCTTTAGGATTCCAATAATGGTCATCAGAAAAGTAAGCTTAAAAATACTAACTGTGACATTTATGCTAAAGATAGCTCTTTGCATAAAGAGGGATTAACAAGGAAGGTTTTAGGCTGAATAGAATTAGGAGTGACATGGAAAATCTTTGGGAAAACACAAGTAATTTGCACTCCTTTTTCATATCCACTTCTTTGTTCACACAAATAATAAAATAGTAATACCTAGCTCTGAGATAGCATTTTTCTTTCATAGATTTCAAAGCACTTTACAAAGTAGGTCAATATCATATCCCTATTTTACAGATGGGGAAACTGAGACACAGAGTGGGGAGGTGACTTACCCAAAGTCACACAGCAGGCCAGTGGGAGAGCTGGGAATAGAACCCAGGGCTGCTGAGTCCCAGTTATAGACTCATAGACTTTAAGGTCACAAGGGATCATCATGACTATCTAGTCTGACCTGCACATTGCAGGCCACAGAATCTCATCCACCCACTCCTGTAATAGACCCCTAACCTCTGGCTGAGTTACTGAAGCCCTCAAATCATGATTTAAAGACTTCAAATTATACCATTTAAACTAGTTTAAACCTGCAAGTGACCCATGCACCATGCTACAGAGGAAGGCGAAACCCCCCCAGGGTCTCTGACAATCTGACCTGGGGGAAAATTCCTTCCCAACCCCAAATATAGCAATCAATTAGACCCTGAGCATGCGGGCAAGACCCACCAGCCAGACACCTGGGAAAGAAAACTTATCAAGCTCAGTCTTGAAGCCAGTTAGGTTTTCTGCCCCCACTGCTCCCCTTGGAAGGCTGTTCCAGAACTTCACTCCTCTGATGGTTAGAAACCTTCATCTAATTTCAAGCCTAAACTTTTTGATGGCCAGTTTATATCCATTTGTTCTTGTGTCCACAGTAGCGTGTAATTTAAATAACTCCTCTCCCTCCCTGGTATTTATCCCTCTGATGTATTTATAGAAAGCAATCATATCTCCCCTCAGCCTTCTTTTGGTTAGGCTAAACAAGCCAAGCTCTTTGAGTCTCCTCTCATAAGGTAAGTTTTCCATTCCTCAGATCATCCTAGTAGCCCTTCTCTGCACCTGTTCCAGTATGAGTTCATCTTTCTTAAAGATGGGAGACCAAAATTGCACACAGTATTCCAGATGAGGTCTCACCAGTGCCTTGTATAATGGTACTAACACTTCCCTGTCTCTACTGGATACCTCACCTGATGCATCCTAGGACTGCATTAGCCTTTTTCATAGCTGCATTACATTATTGGCTTATAGTCATCTTGTGATCAACCAAAACACCCAGGTCTTTCTCGTCCTCTGTCACTTCCAATTGATATGTCCCCAGCTTATTGCAAAAAAATATTTTTGTTAATCCCTGAATGCATGACCTTTTACTTTGAACTACTAAATTTAATCCCATTTCTATTTCTCCAGTTTACAAGGTTGTCTAGATCATCTCCTATGACAATACCTCCCAACTTATCATCTGCAAATTTTATTAGCACACTCCCACTTTTTGTGCCAAGGTCAGTAATAAAAATGTTAAATAAGATTGGTCCCAAGACCGATCCCTGAGGAACTCCACTAGTAACTGCACTCCAGCCTGACAGTTCACCTTTCAGTATGATCCATTGTAGTCTCCCCTTTAACCAGTTCCTTATCCACTTTTCAATTCTCATCTTCTCCAATTTAACTAATAATTTCCCATGTGGAACTGTATCAAATGCCTTACTGATATCCAGGAAGATTAGATCTACTGCATTTCCTTTGTCTAAAAAATCAGTTATCTTCTCAAAGAAGGATATCAGGTTGGTCTGGCACGATCTACCTTTTGTAAATCCATGTTGTATTTTATCCCAATTACCATACACTTCTGTGTCCTTAACTACTTTTACTCTCAAGATTTGTTCTAAAACCTTGCATACAATTTGAGGTCAGACTAACAGGCCTATAGTTTCCCAGATCACTTTTTTTCCCTTTCTTAAAAATAGGAACTATATTAGCAATTCTCCTATCATAGGGTATGATCCTAGAGTTTACAGATTCATTAAAAATCCTTGCTATTGGGCTTGCAATTTCATGTGCCAGTTCCTTTAATATTCCTGGATGGAGATTATCTGGGCCACCCAATTTAGCCCCATTAAGCTGTTTGAGTTTGACTTCCACCTTGGATGTGGTAATTTCTACCTCCATAGCCTCATTCCCATTAGCCACCTTGCCACTACCTGTAAGATTTTCATTAGCCTTATTAAAAACTGAGGCAAAGTATTTGTTTAGGTGTTGCACCATGCCTAGATTATCTTTAATCTCCACCCCATCCTCAGTGGTTAGTGGTCCCATTTCTTTTCTTGTTTTCTTTTTATTTATATGACGATAACACCTTTTACTATTGGTTTTAATTCCCTTTGCAAGGTCCAAATCTGCTTGGCTTTTGGCAGTTCTCACTTTGTCCCTACACTTTCTGACCTTCAAGCTTTCCTTGCTAATCCATCCCATCTTCCATTCCTTACAGGCTTTTTGCTTTCTGTTAATCACCTGTTTGAGATGCTTGCTCATCCAAGTTGATCTGCATTCCTTCCCTATGATTTCCCCCCCCCCTTGCTTGGGATGCAGGCTTCAGATACTTTAAGTCAAAGTTGCAGAAACTAATTCCAAACCTCCTCCACGTTCAGATCCTTGAGACCTTTGGTCCAGTCCACTTCCTTAACTAATTCGCCTTCCTTTGTAGCAATGGAGAAAGCTTCACTATCTTTCCTCTTAATGTCCATTCTCCTACCCACTGCTAATCCTAACAGCCAGGTAGGCAATACTGGCTGCTTGGGTCACTACCACTGCTGCCTCTGTGTCTGTCATAGCCTTCCCACGTAAGTCCTAAATTCCATGAGGCCATACTGAAATGAAAAGACATACAGATGATGGAGGAAGAAACTGCAGGGGAAGAACTCCAAAACCAATGAAGAACCATTTTCAAAGCAGGTGTAAGTCCCAGCGTGTTCAAAGGGATTTAACCACTTACTTAAACTTAAGCATGTGCATTAGCTCTGTCTTGAATGGGGATGGTTTCCTGAATTGGGATCTCAGTCTGTTTCTAACGCTCTGCACTATTTCTCTGCTAAATTTATTGGATTGAAAACAAGAACTATGCTCAGAATTGCTCTTATAGTTACAAATTGTTTTTCTAATGGCCCTAGCAGAAAATCTGGCTTCAGCATTTACTTTATTAAGAGTTAGTGGCCAGTTTAACTTCTAATTGCCTGAGTTACTGCATCTGGTGGGATTCATTGATGTTAATTTGGATAGTGAATCAAGTTATTGTCAGCTCACAAACAAATCCCAGGATCAGCTACCTACTAAATACATGCAGATTGTATGATGAATGTAGTGGTAGGTGGAAGTTCTCAGTTTTTAAAAAATTAATAAACTTGACAGGAAGAATAAAATAACCTCACGTTTTGCAGCTTTTTGGCAAAGGATAAATCGTTTCTGGTTATTCATAGACAATTATTTCTTTTCTTAGAATGTTAAAGCAAATTGTCCTAATGTACTTGTTTTTCTCATATCCAGTCTTACATGCCCTCTCCCCACGATGAGGGAAGAAGCTTACATTTCAGGGCCTTTTTCAGTTCACACAGTTGGAGTCTGGAGAAGGGAATATGAAGTAACTCCCTGATCACTTTGTCAAAACTATGACAGGTATATTCAGTTAAAGTTTTCAAAAATGAATTCTGTAGCTCAGAGGTAAGATATAATCATTGTTCCACATAATTCTTAGTCAGTCCTTGAATAGTTGTGACTCATGATACATTTGCAAATGATATTGCCTCAAGGCCCTTTTCAGACACTCACACACAAAACCCCCCAAACCCTTTATATTATGCAGAAATATTTGCAGCAGCCTCAACTCAGATAAAATCCTTGCCTTGGAAATTCACTCAATATATTTTATCACTAAAGTTTAAATGGCCACTAAGACTCCAATCTTGCAAGCATGCATGTGCTTAACCTTAGGTATCTGATTAGACCCATTGATTCTCAAGGTCACAATCCTGTTTCTGTATTGCTTCTGATGCAATGCAGCTGTGCACTTCCCTTTATTCAAAGTACATTGTAATATTACAATCCAGCCTTTGGTAACAAAGAGCCAGATTCTGCTATGCTGTGCAGTACCTTACTCTGTGAGTAGTCCCAGTGATATGAAGAAGAGTACTCCCAGAGCATGACACTACTCACTATGAGTAAAGTTGACAGAACTGGTCCCAAAGCAAAGTTAGTTTTAGGCAGAAGCAGTTTATAAAGGTTAGATCATCCAATCAAAGAACAATAGGCTGTGATTTAGTTTATTAGTATTTACATATTTAGTTTGAATAGCATGTCACAAGTAGTGAATACAGCAATCCATTGTCTGATATTGTGTTCATGCAAAAAATTCCACTGAACAATTGTGAACAGTGGGAGGGTGGTTCATGGACAGGATAAAAAGAAAGACAAAGTTTGCTTAATCAATTATTTATTTTGAATTATTCAGCTACTCTAGTGTTAAGCAACCTTAACCAAGAAGGAATCTCAGTCATAGTTTAACTGAAAAACAGCATCTTCTGTATCCAGTCACAAAACCTTCATTTCATAAGTAAACTATAAAGCCTACTAGAAAAGTTCTTAAATCAAAGTTCAGTACAGTAGGTTTTATGCTATTAGATACTCAGTAATAAATTAGCAGTTACTGTAGCAACTGTCACCTTGCATGATATATGTTGTACCTCTGAATGCACTTTTTTAAAGACCAAGGGTGAAGTCTTGGCTCCACTGAAATAACATGGTACCATTTTTATATGCAGACAAGGCTTAAATCAGGGCTGTATGTTCTGCTCCATGTCTGTGTGTAGGGAAGATTCTGCATACTTGGAAGAGGAGAGTTCTGCTTCTGCAGCATGATCCTGCCTTTCAGCTAACACCATGGAAGATTGTCCCCAACAAGAGACACGTGGAGTTGGAGAGGGGAGGGGATTCTACAGAGGTCTTCCACAGTCTAAAATTCCTAAACCCATGTGATAGAGCAGCAGTAATTAAAACTCCCTGAAGATACTTTCCTTCCCATGTTCTGGAACCATTCTTTGAAGGAGGACATTGTAGGGACAGGCACAGTAGGAGGGAGGGTCTCTGAAAACATAATTTCAAAAGGAACTCTGATGCTGGCTCTAGAGAGCTGGGAAAACAGAGTGGTTAAGCAGAGACAAAGATGGTCTCTGTCTTCTTTGAGATCAGTATGGTGTAGAGATGGTTGAAATTGGTCTTTTTTTCTTTTTTTCCCTTTTTTTCACAAAAATATTGAAAAAAAAATTAGATTTTATTTTCATTCAAAATTGTGCTGTAAAAATATTTATTTTCTGAAAAAAAATCTCTTGTATTTCATTTCAATATTTCTATTTTGAAATTTGAAAAAACAGGAAAAACCTTTTACCTTTTAATTTCCCACTCCTATTTTCCATTGAAAAAAGGTAGGGAAGGGAGAGTAAAAAGAGACAAAGTATGTGGGAAAAAAAACCCACTTTTTCAATTTTTTCCTATTGGAAAAAAATGTCTGTGTTACTTTCTACTACTTTCTCTCACTTAAAGAGAAACAAGTGAGAAAAATTACTTTTAAAAGTAAAAGTGCTATTTTCTATTTGAAAGTAACTCAACACTTCATAGTTAAGAGTAAAATATTGCTTTTACTTTTAAGTGGTACACTTGCAATATGAACACATAAAAGTGAAAGCCATATTTTGCCCATGTTAGTTTTAAAAGTGAAAGTGATACTTTTCTTCCTTTCACCCATTTTTCTAGTGGATAAAGTAAAAACAAAAACAAAAAACTGAGCCAAGGTGGAATTTTCCCCACAACTTTAAGGGAAAAAATACAAAAAAAAAAAAAAATTCCCCATGAAAGTTCATTTCTTTTATTTAAAAAGGAGATTTTTTCACAATATATTTTTTATATTTGACAAAACATTTTTATATGAAAAAACTTTAAGAAAAACATGTCCTATAAAAACATGTCCTATAAAATGACCCCCTTTCCAACTAACTCAATATCATTTCAGTCCAATGATTCTTTGGCTTGGTGCAGCAGTACCTGGTAGGGTATGTCTACAGTGCAAGTAGATATCCACAGCTGACCCACACCAGCTGACTCAGGTTTGCAGGGCTCGGGCTATGGGGCTGTTAAATTGTGGTGCAGATGTTCAGGCTCGCGCTGGAGCCCAGTCTCTTGCCTAGGTCCCTGCAAGGAGCTCAGGTTCCCTTGCCTGCACATAGAGTCTCTTCAGAAACATGGCTCCTCTCTCTCTCTTCCCCTCTGGTCTAAGTCACCTCATTTGTTTGCCCGTTGGCTGGTCTTGCAGTCAAACAGGGCGCCTCTGCTACGAAAGCATGCTGTTCTCTCCTGCCCAAAGCTTTAGTCTTTAAGGTGCCACTGGACTCCTTGTTGTTTTTTTGGTCAAACTGGTTTCCCTAGGCTTCAGCCAGCTGAAGGTGCTTTTGCCTGAATAGGTGGTTATTACCCACCATTATACCTGGTCTGGGAGGGCCATGCTACAGCCCTGACAGCAGATGACTGAATCCACATCTACACTGAGGCATTCCATTGTTCAGAAACTTTATAACAACTTCATAACATCAACTGGAATTCATGAGTTGTACATACACTCCTCAAATCATAACAGTCACTAAATATTGGAAAGTGGGAGTATCTTTCATACAACCTGAGACTGAAAACACTTTACAGACTAAAAGTTACAAGACAGCAGCCTATCCTGAGCACTTACCTGTTAATCAATTTTCTTCCATTTGTGGGATCTATTTTCAGGTTCAAGCAATTACATATGCGCTGTATGTTAAAATACACATTTATTTATAATCTGTGGAGTGTTCATGAAGACAGTTTTAAAAAAGGACGATTAGAGCTAGGCATATTATCTTTTTCACTTATACTTACCAGTTCAGATTTGACTTATGATGACCACTGTATTATCTCATGTATCATGGGACACTGAATCATCAAACTGGGCTAAATGTTCAAAGTAATTTATTATAATAATCATTGCATGTTCTTCCCCCTTAAAATGCTTCCTATGCTTCCCCTCTAATATCTGGTTTCCTAGATTTGTTCAGTACTTGCAGAGTCAAGCAGTTTTCATCACAAACACCCATTATTAGAAAAGGGAGATCAAAATCCATTCCCCCCCCCCCAGAGTATTTTTGTCTTTTCACCTATTGCAAGAATACAATATCTGTTGACCTACTTTATCTCTGATTGGTAGACAATGGTACAGTAATTATACTGATTAATCAAGTGTAAAACAAAACATTGCTGATTTCTCTGGGTATCTATAGGATCCTTACAAGGTTTTGAAAAGAATGTATGTTTCAGGACATAGGCCAACATTAAATGACCTGGGGTCAGGACGAAACTTCCTCCAGAGGCATATTATTGTATAATTGCCCAACATAGGATTTTACACCTGCCTTTGAAGTATGGCCAATGACTGAGACAGGATCCCAGACTTCATGGACTCCTGATCTGACCTTTCATGCCCATTCCTGTTTCAATACTTCTAAAAGGGTGTAAGTTGTAGTGTCTAACACAGCCAAAAACCGAGAAATGTAGATTGAAAGGGAAGAATAAAAGAACATTCAAAATGGTGAAAATTGCATAAAGATTAACTTCACCAAGCATATGGTTTGAATTAGACATACTTAGGATCATCAGCAAATCTTTGATAGCTCTATTGATTGAAAACACTAAACAAAATACTTCATGCAAATTTTCTGGAAGTGGTTCTGATCTCGGCAAATCTGTAACTTTCAGATTTCTGCCAGCAATGCAGATGGAAAATAACCTCTTCCAGTACATTTTTTTTAAAGAAATGAAAAGACAGTTATTTCAGAACAAGAGATGCCTGAGTAATCTACAATTAGTTCATGTTATTTTTTTCCTAAGGCAATTCGTGATAAGTATGTGTTCAGCACTGTTCCTAATATAGACAGTTTCCTATATATATGGTGCTGAATGCAAGTCAACGTCTGAGGTTACAGGTGAAACTGGGAGTTGAACTGAGACAGCAAATTCTGAACAATTTATATTTCCAGCACCAGGTGGAAATCAAAGACTTCTTTTACAGACTTGTTATTTAAAGACTTTTATTTTAAAGAATATATTTTCTGGAGTATTTCTCTAACATAAAGATCTTTAATTTTCACTTCACTCATTGAAAATGTTATGTGATCTGGATAGGCAGTTCATTTGCTTTTCCCAGACCAGCTGCTTTCCCATGGCAGGTGTGGGATGGGAGCAGAAAGTTGGTTGCAGAAGTGAATGGTAGAACATAAGCACTTTTTTTTAAGAGGACATGTTTATGAATTTTGATAACATATGAAGTAGTTCGCAAAATTTTAATGATTCCAGTAAGAAAAACCATCAGCTCACAAAACAGATGGCATATGACTGCCCACCAGATGTAAAAATATCCCAGGGGATTTGAAAACCCTTCTGTAATTAATCCAGCAACTAAAAATTGTATTTTAAGCATTAATTAACATCTTAGCTTTGAATTAGTTGGGTTCTTTAAAAAAGAAATGTAGGATTTTTGCTTTTTTTTTAGTAATGAGTATCCTACCATGAAGAATTTCTAAGAGAAGATGTAGATTTTGGTTTCACCTTCTTATTCTGCTAAGTAGTTCTGATCATGAATGAGAATAGTAAATCCTCAACACCACTTTCCATTATGACTTCTGTGGACATTAAGGAATGATTTAGGTCTTGCTAACAAAGATATTTTAAACCTATAAGCAACCACCTTACTAATTTAAAAGAATACCCAAAGGGTTTATCTAAGCGTAAGGTCCAATTGTGATCTCAATTATTTCCCCCTCCACCCTCTGGCCCCGATAACTCCATTGACTTAAATTGAGTCACTCCATATTTACATGGAGTAAATGAAATCAATATCTAGCTCATAGGTTTTATTTTATTGTGAATAACCTATTTAATATAAATAACCTATGTTTTTGCTTATTCAGGTGTGTGGCTTCTACAGTTTGGGATTCATGCTTCAGAAATATCTCACAAGTAGGTGTAAAAATAACACTAGGTGTTTTGAGATTAATTATTTACAATGTCTGTTAAAATATAGAGCCAGATCTACAGATGCAAGGATCTGCCGCATAGAGGACTAATCCAAAGCTCAGTGAAGTCAACAGAACAACTCCAATTGATATCTGTGGGATTTGGCTCAGGCTAATAAAGCAGGATAAAGGTCCTAAATATTATTATTATTATTGTACTACATTAGTGTCACTAAATGTTTTATTCTATAACCAAGTAAGAAATGAATAGACCAGTCCAGTACAGGCAAAACAAGGAGAATTATGGATTATTATTGAATACTATTTTCATAGTGGATGACCCTAGTGATGTTGAGAGGGAAAAAAGCTTTGAAATGTTCCATGCCAGCATTTATCATTCATTAAATATGGCCTGCTGTGGAATGTGGTGTGGGCAGCCAACATTCTGCTCCCAATGTCACCAACAATGGTTCAACTGAACCAGGATGAATGGTTGGAAATTTTTCAACAATTTCCCCAGTGTAGACAGGGTTTGAGTTAAGAGAAAGTACTGAGGTCTGTTGACATAAAGGGGGAGTGTCAGTTGCGGGTGGTTTCCTTTTGAATTCCAAATATATTAAATATGTCCAAATGAATCTACAGAAGGTGGCTTGTCTTCCAGTCTTTATAAACCTAAGAAATGCAGGAAAACTATTTGTGAACTGAAACCTGCATTGTTTTGAGGATCCTACAAAGCAAGCATTATTTGGCCAGCTGCTGAGCTGATATAAATTGTATTGCCTTATGTCATCTAAGGATCTGGCTCATTATTTTTAAAATGGCCATATTTTATTCAAGTCTAACAGATGGAAGATAAACAAATGTTCATCCAAAGAGCCAGAAGAATTACAACCACAGCCTTGGGTATGAAAGTTATTTTATTATCACTGGTGTATTGGAACTACAATATTTTTTTGTCTTTTAGGTTTTCTTAACTTTATTATGTGCAATATATGGGAAAAAAAAGGTTAATATAGCTGAGAGATATTGCCCACAATGCGCTCAAAGGAAAGTTAATGTTCACTGTGTTTTACTCTAAGTGGAACATATACTACTGAAGATAAGTAGATCATAAGTTGGTACTTATACCTTATACACACATCACTACTGTACATTTTCATAATTTATATTGTTACAGCCCTTAATATAAGCTTATATGGAGGTGGATGGAGATAAGTTGGAGCCAAATCCTAAAAGGCAATATAGGCAGGGAAGGATGGAGCCAGAAGGCTAAGACAAGGTTGAGAAGATGTGGAGAAGGGAAGGATGGGAATTGGATATTGATAAATGCTTTGGAATCTAAGAATTATGTGCATATAAGTGATATTTTGGGCTCCAAATACAATATTTGTGCTGTTCACATTCACACACATCCCTAGTAGTGTTTGATTAAGGGAAAAATATAAATGATCTAATGTGAATATTACATGGATCAGAAAATGTGACGTAATTGGATTCAGCAATTAAGGCTGCTGTCATAGGTATCATGAAAGTATAATCTTAGAGAAAAGAATGTTCTCTGGTGCAGTGAAGTATCCTTTGAGTCCATAGTGAACTAAGTAATGTAGCTGAAGTTTTATATACAAATTTTGATAACATAAATTATATATTTACAAATAATAATGCTTTTAATCTAAAGAGTCCAAAAAGCGGTATACAGATCCCAATCCTAGACTTCCCATGGACCAAAATGGAATCTATTATAGGAAAAGATCATCAACTAATTATGTATGACAGTTCCTAAAGTGAAAGACACTTTAGAAATGCATGCCTAGATGCTATAAATTGCCTATTATATACAGAATGGACCTTTGTGGAAAGTGATGGAATTAGGCATGGACTAACCTGTTCAGAAAAATTAAGAAACAATCTCACCTTTACCCCAAATAAACCTTTTTGTGATGTTTGAAAAAGTCCTCCCCACCCCATGTTTAAGGGACTTTCAACTGCCTGGCTTTCTTTGAATGAAAATATCTCTCCATATTCTGGAAACTGCTTGATCTCATTAGAAAACCTGTGTCTGTCCCCATTTTACAGAATCAAGAAGTTCCTGTAAGATTTGGGTAAGGACTTGAACCTTTGGGAACTAGCTGAATTAAATATTTTTAGGTTCACCCAAATCTTGAATAACAGTTTCCCCAACAGAGACCTCTATCCTGACCATTTCCCACCCTTATTTTTAAAAGTCCTGGCCTCTTTTATTTGCCTACGTGAGGAAAGGGAGACTAGGCATGGGGAAACTATTTGAAGGGAAAATGCCATGTTTCCTTTTACACTGCTTTTTTGGGCCATGGTCACTCACCCTTTCCTCCCCCAATTAATGTAGAACACAAAGTAAAACTGAATTGTTTTGTTTTCTCATTTGACCCAAGTCCTGTGTGCATTTTTTTTAAAGACCAGAGCGAGTCCTAGCCCTTCACAGACACCATGGAGTAAACAAAAATTAAACTCCTTTGAGAAACGTCTACAAGACTTATGCCTGTACAAGTGCTCTTGAGAGACTGTTTTTTTTTAATACCAAATGCTCAGTGCATATGCTGTTGAGTGGTGAATGGACCATTCATTGTTTGTATGTCCATTAAAATAATCAGTAATATGACATTTGTACATATTTTTCTTAGGTCTATTTAAAATAACACGTAAAAAGCCTATGTCTAATTTTCTACTGAAGTGGTGAGTCCTTTTTTATTATTATTTTCCTTTGTGCAGAATATGACAAATCATAAGGCTTAGAACAAAAACACCCTCTTTGTATGAAGAAAGCTATTACCCTTTTTATTGATTTGATGGTAGCCAGAGAAAGATTATGGGGAAGAGAGGGGAAAGGAGTGGGAGGAATACAACAAGGATTGACTAGAACAAATGAAAACAGAAAAAGAGAATCATTAAAAATCTGTTATGTAAAGAGAGAAAGAAGGTTTGTAAATAGGGTAGAAATCAATGTGAAAATAAAGAGGGAAAAAAGTATACTGAGTGGGATTACTGTGAAATCTGCTTTGAAAATATTTTAAACCAGATAATGAAAACCTGGTCTCATGGTAAAATGAAACCTTTCTACAGCATGGCTGTACATGTGGGAGGACACAGCGTAGTTTCAAAGAAGGTATATGGATCTATCAGCTGAAAGCATGTGCAAATCCCAGAATGGATTGTATTTGAATGGAAGAGTTTAAATTAATCTCATTTTGGGCAACCACCTGGTAATTGGACATGGATTGACTACAAGCCTTCTGCAGTGAAGAGTGCATTATTTTCATATAAGTGAGAGAAATTGCCATGATAAACATTGATGGTTAATATTAAACTACAGATGACTCAGATCAATGTTGGTTGGAAGGAATAAAGTTAGGCATATTGTAGCAAAAATATACTAATGTAGTACCATATGTCAAAATCCAGCATAGGGCCAAATTATGATACCAGCTAAATGAGCTGTGTTCTGGGGAAGTTCATTGAGGTTGAGGTATGGAATTCAACCCTGGACTACATGAAAAACCCAACCCTCACAGTTTGCAGAGCATGGCTAATGATGCTCACCCATTCCTCAGAGATGCTTGTTTTAACTACTGGGGCAGATTATCAGGAGGTGTGAGATGTCATCAACCATTGACGTAATCAACCACTGAAGTTATTTATATTATCATAGTACCGGAGTCCACATTGGAGAATCTGGGCCTCACTGTGGTAGACATTGTACAAATATGTAATAAGGAAAAGAGTCTCAGCCCTGGAGAGCAACAAGGTGCTAGAGGTGGATGTAACAAACAAATGTGTGGAAGTGAGGGGAGAGAGGATGAAGTAGCAATAAGAGGGGTAGGGCGTTTTGTTTTAATTTATTTATGTTTGTGTTGACTAGCTATCTGCAAAGTGTGGCTTACCACCTTCCAAGCTGTTAGCAATTGTCAGTGATCTGTAGATATCATTGTCTGCTTATGTATTTATCTTCATGGTGCTTGGTCAACAAAAGCTAGCGTCTCTCATGCATTATTGTGGTGTGCAGTATAATTGCTCACTTCCAGGAATTAACCTAGGTTTCACTTCACGGGGTGGAGGAATAGTCACCAAAAGCAGCAAGAGAAGATGATTATACATGATTGGACAGGAACAGAGTTCAGCAGGATTATTGGACAGAAGACTGCAATCACTAGCAGCATTAGATATCAGAAGGAAATGATCAGATAGTAGAAGGAAAATTCCACACCTGATTGGACAGATGGAGACTCAGACAATAAGGATGATTAAACCAATAGTTCTAGGAATGAGGCAGCAGGAACAGCATCTCAGGCTTGTTTGAATTGCAGACAGTTACAGCAAAAAGAGACACTAAAAAGCAGCTAAGAAATCCAAAAGACAAGAGGAGCTAGTTGGATAAGATTAGCACAATCAAGGCACAGAAAGAAAGTACAAGAAAGACAGCATAGTACAAGAGATAATCAGATATTCTAGAGAATCTGAAAGTTAGGCATTTCACCAGATAGCCAATGCACAGGCCGGGCTCGTTTGTTTACCTGCCGCGTCTGCAGGTTCGACTGATCGTGGCTCCCACTGGCCGCGGTTCACCACTCCAGGCCAATGGGGGCTGCGGGAAACGGCGGCCAGCACATCCCTCGGCCCGTGCTGCTTCCCGCAGCCCCCATTAGCCTGGAGCGTGCCAAAGGTTGCCGATCCCTGATCTATTGTCTGGCCTTCCAATCTCACATAACACATGAAAATGGTTGATAAACAGCACCTACAACAGTGGTCCCTTCAGCACACAATTAATTTCACACCTCATCAATCATAACGTCCCAGTCCTGAGTTTTAATTCCTGATGACTGTTTCTGTGTCACTGACTCATTGGGACACTGAGAAATTTTAGAAAAAATACAGTGAAAAGTGTAGTCATTTTTCCTCACTCTCTTCCCCACCCTTTGGAAATCTTGAGTGATTTTTTTTTCCATTTGGCACAATATTGTGGTTCTTCCACTCCTTTTAATTTCAGTTTTATGGTGTCATGACTGCAGGGACAGCCAAATTCTGCAAGACAGTTAAGCAAATTTTGCAGCCCATCTATCATCTAACCCTGGTCATATCTTATACTACTGATGCCATTGTTGCAGCTACAAAAAATTCTTACTGCAGAGAAGAGTGGGGAGATGTTAATGCAACCATTGATCTCCTGATAATAGCACCATTGACCTGTGTCACCACTGTAGTTGTTAGGAACATTTTCTGTGGAGTGATTTTGATGAGTTTCTTGATGGTGCCTCATAGATTTCAAATCAAGTCAATCAGTCATATCTGTTAACAAAATCTTATCATTGTTATTAGCTGTTCTTGTTGCTTGTCTCACTTCATTTCTTCTTGACATTTTCCGCCTCCTCCTGAAGTAGTTCTACATGCTTGACTAGCTGATACAACACAATAGGAAATAATGTGCTAAAATTTTCATGAGGTTCTCAACTCTTTGCAGCTTGTCCTCTTTGCAACCACAGTAAAAGCAGATTTTTCTGGGCACCAATTTTAATTTGCATAGCAAACAGCCAATCTGATTTTTTTCTCCCTCCATCCTCCCTCCCTGGCACACAATGAACAGTTCCTACATCTAAGAGCATATCTTCACTGCAGAGTTAACCAGGTCTTTTACTCAGGTGTTGCCCATAGTACAGCTACTGGCCACACACAAAAACATTTGACCTGAGTTTGGTGGTCCTTTTAATCCAAGTTAGTTAGCCCGTCTGGGGGGTATAGACTAGAGTCCACATGCTACTTTATCTTGGTCTGGTAACCTGTTCACTTTGCAGCATAGATGCAGGTTGATTAACTCAGTTAGTGACAGACCTCCAATGCCTTCCCACAAGTCCCTTTCGGCTATATTTTCTTGCCCTCTACTGACGCCCTTCTTCTACATCAGTTTCTATACAATGGGTCAGCATTTAAACCCCATATAGCATGTGGCCTGCTACATTTCTATTGTGCTTGCATAGCACTTGACAGAGATGCCATCCATTCTACCCAATAATACGGATAGAAATGGGGTGTATGGATATGCAATAGCTCAAACAGAAATTAGGGGATTGATGCAGGAATTACTGGGTGAGGTTTAATGGCCTCTGTTACACAGGAGGTCAGAAATGTATTAGACATCCATTACAAGGTAAAGGTCTAGAGAGCAGAAGAGGAATTGAAATTGAATCTGGTGACTATAGACCTGATAAAATGCCTATTAAAATCAAAAGAATGATTCCTTTTATTGGATCGGGTCCTTTGTTATTTCTGGGAAGGGAAATGAGTAAGGTCTTGTTTCATTTTGTTTTTAATTGCATGAAATCCCTGGTCTTGCCCTTCATTGAGAATTTGTCATGATTTCAGCAATCAGAACCAGGCATTGGTGTAACTACATTGGTGAAACCCCTCAAGAAAAAGCTACCATTTATATTGGTGGTGCTTACACTTGCCTGAAACTAGGGTAAATTCCATAGGTACAAATTGAAATTTTCCTTTTCTGCACTTGGGGCTTGTATTAATACAGCCACATGATGACTGACTATCAGTTGCTTAAATTGAAGTAGATTCCCAATGTACCCAAGGTAAATCACTTTAGGAAAAAATGAATGGTTATCAAAAAGGAAAATATTTTTGTCAAGGAGGAGAATGAATATTTTAATTTCTAAAAAAAACAAAACAGGTACATAATGTTATTTACCTTTTATTGTCCATATCTCATTCTGTTTCTCTTAGCCAGTGGGGAAACGGAAGTAAAATTGTTCTAGAATAAGTCATCTGTACTAGACTAACTCCCCAAAATCTCTAGGCTCCCTTTTAGATAATTGTTAACCATATCGGGCCTGATTCTGATCTCACTAACACAAGTTTTAAACTGGTGTGACTCCAGTGACTTCAGGACTGGAGTTACTCCTGATTATTCTGGTGTAAATGAAAGAAGAATCAGGCCCATTCTATTTTTGCAGTGTACAAGTGGATGACCTGTAAATAAACCTCAGTTAAGTGGATTCAGTCTCTTACTCTCACCATTTTAAAGTGAAAAAATCCACAACTAGATAATAGAGTTGGAATGGCTAAAGCAGTCCTACTACTATTTCAGTGAGGCTTTAGAGGTAGTATCCTAGTTATCCTGTGCTAAGTAGAAAGGAAGGCAGTATGGTAGCAGCCTGCAAAACAAGAGACTGCTGCTCTAAGAGCACAATGCTTTGGTTTATCTGGTTGTTAGGCTTGGTGTGGGAGTGGTTGGATGATGTTTTGTGTCCTATGATATAGAGGAGGCCAGATTGGATGATCTGGTGATCCCTTCTGGCCTTAAACTCTATGGGCCAGATTTTTAAAGGTATTTAGGTACCTAACTGCCATTGAAATATTTAAATATCTAGTTCTTATGTTAGTTTCCAGCTCTGGAAAGCTGAGGCAGCTCAGCAGAAGACCAATTTAAGTATATGCTACCAGATCATCAGCGATCTGATTTATAGTTCACTCAGACCAATGGGAGTCTTTCAACTGGCTTTAATGTCCTGTAGGTTAGGTAGAAATCAACATAAAGAACTTGTAAGTATTCATGTAAGCTTTACTATCATTAAGTACCCACATCATTTACTAATGCACTTTTGTTAAGTTTATGAGTCAATTTTGGACCTGTCATAAATGGGTGACCCTCAGTAAAGTCATTGAGTGAGAAACCACATTTTTTAATGTCAGTAATTGATATCCTTGTATGAAATACAAGCTGAACCATGCAAGAATGCAAACTCATATATCTGAAATAATTATTTTTCCTCCTTTACTTCAAACAGGTGAAGTCGCTCAACTTGATTTTTCCCCCGCAAAGTCTTATCTTAACTTCTAGATATGAGGGGAAAAATACTGAGTACATTTAATACAGTTTTAAGTCAGTGGAATCTAGAATGATAATTGGCAACATTTTTACAGTTACTTTTAAACTAATTAATTCCCCCCCCCCCGAAACTGAACTTATTCATTAGCTAACAATAAAACCTACAAAACTAGTCATGTTTGCTTCAACTTCAGCCATCATTCAGTGATTCATGCCCAAAATATCTGACCTGAACATATGAGGAGAATTTATTTTCATGTTTGTGCAATTTAAAAATGATTGCACTGATTGAACTGCAAGAAACGCCAGATCTTGCCCTTCATTGGGAATTTGTTATGATTTAAGCCAGGGATCGGCAACCTTTGGTACGCGGCCTGCCAGGGTAAGCACCCTGGTGGGCTGGGCCTGTTTGTTTACCTGCCGCGTCTGCAGGTTCGGCCGATTGCGGCTCACTGGCCGCGGTTCGCTGCTCCAGGCCAATGGGGGCTGCGGGAAGCGGCGTGGGCTGCGGGATGTGCTGGCCGCCACTTTCCACAGCCCCCATTGGCCTAGAGCGGTGAACCGCAGCCAGTGGGAGCCGCGATCAGCCGAACCTGCGGACGTGGCAGGTAAACAAACAGGCCCAGCCCGCCAGGGTGCTTACCCTGGCGTGCCGCGTGCCAAAGGTTGCCGATCCCTGATTTAAGCCATTGGTACCAGGCATTGATGTAGATACATTGGTGAAAGCCCAAGGAAAAGCCCCCATTTATATTGGTGGAGTTTACAGCTGCCTGAAACTGAGGTAAATTCCATTGATCTGCAAAAGAATTTACCTCTATTTAGGCTCAGGCATGTATAGAACATTTCAATATGAAAGGCATTAGTCTGACACAGATATGAACAACTGAAAAAGACAGGCTATAATGGAAGTTGAAACTCATCTTCAGCTAAAGTGTGCCCTAGCCACACTTGTTATAATAATAGCAGTTATCATATGGACACTGTTTTTCATCTAAAGAAAAAAAATCATAATTAATTTACATGAAGTACAATCTCTATAAATTAATTATGAGAAAAGTGAAATTAATTCAGAAGAGAAAAATCAGTCAGGGACAAACTTATTAAATACTGTAAAATCATTAATATCCATTTCAAAGAAATGAATACAATTAGAGTTGGCTTGCAGGCAAAAATCTATTTTCTCTACCCAGAGGGGAGAATTTTTCTGTGCTATTCTTTGGCAAAACAAGGCTTTGTACATTTGGTGGCAAACAGCTTTCTGCTGAGGACTATAAGAGTAGATTTTGGTTTGGAATACTAGTAATTATTCAGAGAGGAGAGTCAAGCTTCAGCATCCATTGCTTTACCTGGAGAAAACCATTACATACTTAGAACAGAATGTCATTAAGTATATTCACCTACCATATGAACACCTTCTCAAACTGCTCTGCTCCCTAATCTACTCTGTAATATTCAATCCCTCCAATTTCCATTTTTCAAGGTACCTGAATAAATGTTTTGTGAGGCAATAGCAAGAGGTGCCTGACTTTCATGAATACACTGAACCTCAAACTCAATGCTACATTCCAGTGGATTTGACGTTCAATGCAAATATTTTACACAGCTCCAATTCTGGGATGAAAGTGACTGGAAATCTAAAAAAGGATTTCTTTCTGTCTGAAGAACAAAAGAAAAGATTTTCACAGGTTACTGTCCAGGCTTCTTGATCTATATGAAAATAGGCTCTTTTAGCTCACAGAAAAGTATATATTGCACTTTCTCTATTTTTAAGATTGAACTGACATATGTATGTATTTATCACTTGCATATATCTCCGGCACTTCCATTCTGGGTTATGCGTCTGAACCTGAATCCTTGCTCTACTGAAGTCAGTGGGAGTTTTGCCATTGACTTCAATGGAGTGAGGATGTCACCCTGAGAGAATTACTAAGTAAGTCTGTTGAAACTCACCCTAGACATATAGGATTTTAATCCTCCACAGTTTCTGCTGTGACACTTTGGCAGCAAAAAAGTCTGCCTAGAAGAGGATTGTAGTAAAACAGGTTAATAGTGGGTGACTGGAGTTCAATTCCAATAAAAGTGGAGTGCAAGTGGACAGGGTTGGTAGAGGAGATGGCATGGCCAGAACGATTTAAAGTCTCTCCCAAATAGCTTTTGCAGGTGGGGCTCCATATAGTGTCCCAGAAACTAACCCTACTCTCTTCAATTGAAGAAAACCATGGGGATGACCCAGTTTGTTTTTGCTGGTGATGAATGCCTTGCATGGAATTTACACATCTCTATGCCAGTGGCAGTGACTCAGGCTCACTGGATGTGTATATTTATGCTGGTATGTTATGCTAACACGAAGTCTTGAGTTTCATTCCACCCTTTGTACATAGTGTATGTGTAGTAGTAGGATTTTATGTTTGTATATTGTATGATTTAGAATGAAGAATAATGAGATAATAATGTAGCATGTATTAAATGTATTGGTGTATGATTTGATCATATCCTGCCATCCACCCTTCTTGAATAGCAGAAAGGAATGGCCTAATGGGCCATTTGGTAAAGATGCATCAGCCAGAATCTGTGTCTGTGCTGATTTAAAAGCAGTGACAGACCTTTGAGGGTCACCAATTTATTGTAGGTTTAGCATTTTAAAATAAGTAAAAGAATGCAATGATTGTTTTTCTTTTGCATTGCAATTTGATGTTCCTGTTCAAAATGTTCTGTGTAATTAATTTTGTGTTGTGTATGAATGAGGAATGTGTGTATTAAGAGATAAGTGTGAAAGCCATTGCTGAACCAGATGGTCTAGGGAGGACTGGAGACAGACACAAGGGCGCCAGGAGGCTGCAACACGCCCCTATTGAAATGTCAGAGGAGGGCAGATTGATGACTCTAAAGATGAGACAGGCACCTATCAATGGGGAGAAGACAGCTGTGATCAAAACCAGCATGGGATAACTCCCTGAGGAACTTGATCAAAGAACAAGATAAAGGATGAGAACGACAATTTAACAAAACAAGCACTCGTCAAACAACAATTGATTACAGTATGATGGTGCAAAACTCATTGGTTCCAATGAAGGAAAATCACTATATAAACATGGTGCCTTGCCATGAAACTTTGGGTTTGTCCTACCAAGACAAATCCCCGGAGAATCCCCGGAGAATCATGTCGTGTCCTTTCAACAAGGACAAGTGCAGAGTCCTGCACTTAGGACAGAAGAATCCCATGCACTGTTACAGACTAGGGACCGAGTGGCTAGGCAGCAGTTCTTCAGAAAAGGACCTAGGGGTTACGGTGGACGAGAAGCTGGATATGAGTCAACAGTGTGCCCTTGTTGCCAAGAAGGTTAACGGCATTTTGGGCTGTATAAGTAGGGGCATTGCCAGCAGATCGAGGGACATGATCGTTCCCCTCTATTCAACATTGGTGAGGCCTCACCTGGAGTACTGTGTCCAGTTTTGGGCCCCACAGTACAAGAAGGATGTGGAAAAATTGGAAAGAGTCCAGCGGAGGGCAACAAAAATGATTAGGGGGCTGGAGCACATGAGTTATGAGGAGAGGCTGAGGGAACTGGGATTGTTTAGTCTGCAGAAGAGAAGAATGAGGGGGGATTTGATAGCTGCTTTCAACTACCTGAAAGGGGGTTCCAAAGAGGGTGGATCTAGACTGTTCACAGTGGTACCAGCTGACAGAACAAGGAGTAATGGTCTCAAGTTGCAGTGGGGGAGGTTTAGATTGGATATTATGAAAAACGTTTTCACTAGGAGGGTGGTGAAGCACTGGAATGGGTTACCTAGGGAGGTGGTGGCATCTCCTTCCTTAGAGGTTTTTAAGGTCAGGCTTGACAAAGCCCTGGCTGTGATGATTTAGTTGGGATTAGGTCCTGCTTTGAGCAGGAGGTTGGACTAGATGACCTCCTGAGGTCCCTTCCAACCCTGATATTCTATGATTCTATGATTCTATGACCGACAGAACCCGGGTCCTCCCTACCGGAGATCAACCTAGCTGGCCACTAGGTTGACCCGGACTCTGGACTGGTAACTATAACATTGACTGGTGGGACAGTGTGTGTGTATGTGTGTGTGTAGTGTGATTGAATGCATATGCTAATTGTTGTATCTTCAATAAACATGACCTATTGGCTTTCCCCTGAAAAAGATCCCGTGTGCTTCTTATAAGCATAACATATGTAACTCATTTGTTTCTATGTTTGTTTTGTTTTCGGCTTTCCAAATAACCTGTTCTATAGAAATATTTTAATACATATCTGGAACTGCTGAGCATGAATGACATCCTCTCATAGACCATCACCCATGAAAACATCAATTGCCACCACTTAATTCTCAGCACATTTCATTCTAGACAGTGTCAAGAATGGCTCAATGAATAACTATCACTGACTTAGAGGACTCCAGAGGCTTCTCCAGCTTTTGCTCCTGCTATTCTCCCCAAGAAGGCACAGAAAAAGGCTGGTGGGTCAAGCTGCAAATAAAGATAATAGAGATATATGACCTGATCCAAAGCCCACTGATATCAATTGAAGTCTTTCCATTGAGTTTAATAAACAATGGATGAGACCCATCGTTAGTGGCCAAATTCACTGTTGGCACGATCTGGGCATTGAATATATCAGATTGTGCCCATTTGGAGTTGTGGATGTAGCCAAAGTATTTTGCCACATTCTTTTTTCAGTTTTACCATGAGGATGATAATATTTGGCTTCATCTCATCACCGCAAACACTGTAAATACCTGAATGAATGTTAGATTCGGGTAAGGAATAAATGGATGTCAGGTCTTTGCACTAAGCCTTGTATCACGAGTGAAACACACAAATAGTAAATGATTATTAAAAATCTTACTACTCCCATGAAGTTAATAAATAATGAGGCCTATTGTGCCTTTTCCTGATTGTAACAGGATGAACTGTTCAGTAAACTTTTAAATCAAATTAGTACCCTTGTTATGCTGCATTTAATATACAGCATTTAATATATTGTGTATATCAATGGTCCACTTAAACACGCACTGTTGTATTCTAATGAGATAGTCCTCTTCCTACTATGAACTTGATTTTAAGTGGGTTCTAAAGAAACAAACTAGCCTTTCCTATTAGCTAAAAAACCCCTGCCTTAACTGGAAAATAAACTATGCCAAAAGCAAGTTAAGGCAACTTTAGGTTGTCAAGATTCTATTTTTTTCCCCTTCCTTTAGAAACCTAGGATTTTAAAAGCGAGAAGTTGTATTAAGACAACAAGCTTTTGCTCAGCTCAAGTGAAGTCAGGAAATGCAAATGTGAAAGTTGCAATAGCAACATTAAACTCTGTTTACGCTACTTGAAGTGTGTTCTATATTCTATATTTCAGGTGACAGCCAGTAATATATTAAGGTTCACAATTAACCACAAAAGCAATAGTAGACAATACTACGTATGTGCAATATCACCAAATTACAAGTGCTATTGAAACCTTAATTTATGCATTTTCTGATGTGAAGCGAGCAACCTCAATGTCATCTCATACAGTTTTGGGGGTTTGGGTTTGGTTTGGTTTGGGTGGTTTTGTATTTCACTGCCTAGGTTTTTATTGAAAGGGAGAGGGGAATATCGTGAAGATTGAAAAAGCACTGAAACAACTTTAAACACATGAAGAAGCCATAAACTTTTAAACAATCTCAGATATTTAAGGTGGCTAAATTACTGGTCAGCCACCTAAAATCCTCCCCAGTAGTGTAAGGCTTTAAGGCTTCTTAAAACAGAATAAGCACACACTATATCAGGGGTAGGCAACCTATGGCACACGTGCCGAAGGCGGCACTCGAGCTGATTTTCAGTGGCACTCACACTGCCTGGGTCCTGGCCACTGATCCGGGGGGCTCTGCATTTTAATTTAATTTTAAATGAAGCTTCTTAAACATTTTAAAAACATTATTTACTTTACATACAACAATAGTTTAGTTATATATTATAGACTTATAGAAAGAGACCTTCTAAAAACATTAAAATGTATTACTGGCACACGAAACCTTAAATTAGAGTGAATAAATTAAGACTCGGCACACTACTGCTGAAAGGTTGCTGACCCCTGCACTACATTCTTCAGATGACATAAGGCCAGGTCCTTAGCTGGTACAAACTGCTGTAGCTCCATTAATTCCAATGCAGCTACATTGATTTATATCTGTTGCAAAGCTGCCCTATAATTTTTGAAAGTACCTTAATTAATTACTGCTGATGCTGCTCTCACACCAGTTTTACACTGGTGCGATTCCATTTACTTCATTGGAACTGCTAAAAATCCGGCCCTTAACGTCGCATAAGCACTTAAGTCACCTTACAGTAACATATGTGCTTAAATGGGTAATAACATACAGTGACAAGTGTGCACTTCTTATGATAAAAATCTGAAAGTGATTTAGGGGACAATTCCTGGTCCCTGTACACTGTGAAAGTAGCAGTTCATGGGAGACTGTGCTGCCTAAGGCCAAAATTGGATTCTTAGAGCTCCAATAGTCTCACCTGAAGGAGGGTTGGTCTATACATCCACTTAAATGTCCCAACCCCCACTGTGCTAGAGCCCATCTACAGCTCATACCTCATATGTCACAGAAAGTGAAGATCTCTGTTTGGGCTCCCAACAAGCTAGATTCTTCATTCTAGATTTCAACAGTTCCATCACCTGTTGAGGCACAAGTGCCCAAGGGAGATAGTGATGGATTTGCCCTTATGTCCATAAGACTGACTCTCAGCAATTCAATATGGATTGAAAGGTGCATACTTAATTTCTATCAATAAATTAGCACTAACTTAATATTTAAAAGGAATTGCATGCATGAAAAATACAAAGGCAGGCTCTCATCCCTAACAACATTGGCTACAGTGCATGCACTGAAGAACAGCCACTCTTCAATTGTTCTGAACTTTATCCAATCAATGATTTCAAAATGGGCCAAGGGCACACTGTTCACTGAGGAACACTTGCATGCCAGCTGTCAACATTCAGCCATTTTTGATGAGTGCGTAAGAAAAATAAAGTGGAGAAAGAACTTTCTTAAATGGGAGAATATTTTTTTTCATTCTCCTGGAACTCAAAAATGGCTGACAGGAGTTTGTTCAAAGTGTTCCACAAATTCACCACCAAAAAGAGAGAAAATATGGAACATTTTAGCCCTGAATATGTTTCTTCAGTAAATCATGAGCATTTCGAAAGCAGAGGATACAATGAAAATGTTTTACAACTTCAACTACAGCAGCCGCTATCAGAAACGAACCAAAATACCGAACCAGCACATAATCATATAAAAACTCTCTTTAAATGTACAGATTATAAACTGGGAATATCAAGTGATGAGAAGAGTAATGGTGATGGTAACTTGAAGATGAGCACATTTACCCACTATGATTTTGATGACATGTTTGTTCAGCGAAAATGAAGCCTTGTTTGTTGTTTAGGGCACTGTTGAGACAATTCAGCTCATTAAAAAAACAACTTTCTTCCTGGATTCTTCATATGTCAATTCCAAAATAGGCTGCAAAACGGAAAACAAATGTGTATAGGCAAAAATATTGCTTTGCTAAATGCCTATTATGATAAGAAGACAACATTCAATATTTTTATGCCTTGGAAAATATATAACTATTAGCAAAGAGAAAAAATAATTGGTATATTGTTATGAATCAATAGATGAAAGAATAGATGGTGATATCAGAGATAGTTCCCTTTAACTGACTGTACAGGCAGCTACATTTTGAGAAATGCTTATTGTTGTTTATGGTGCAATTCTTTTTGGAAGTGCATCATGTCACCAGTAAAGCCTGTTCTCTCTGTCTTAGTTGCTTTCTAAGGGTATGTCTACACTGCAATTAAACACCTGCAGCTGGCCTGAGCCAACTGACTTTGGCTTGCAGGGCTTGGGTTAAGGAGCTGTTTAATTGAGGTGCAGATATTTGGACTTGGTCTGGAGCCCAGGCTCTGGGGCCCTGGGAGAGGGGCTGATCCCAGAGCTCGGGTCCCAGCCTGAGCCTGAACGCCTACACCTCAATTAAACAGCCCCATAACCCAAGCCCCACTAACCCGAGTCAGTTGGCATGAGCCACCGGTGAGTTTTTAATTGCAGCATAGACATACCCTAACTGAACTCATTCTTAGGCAAAGCTGCTGAGTACTAGCTAGCTGACTACTAGTTAGCCCCACACAAGGAAATACATATATTGTAACAACCTTTTATGTACTTGAAAACTGTTATGTCCCCTCTCAGTCTTTTCTTCTCCAGACTAAACAAACCCAATTTTTTCAATCTTCCCTCATAGGTCATGTTTTCTAGACCTTTAATCATTTCATTTTTGTTGCTCTTCTCTTGACTTTCTCCAATTTGTCCACATCTTTCCTGAAATGTGGTACCCAGAACTGGACACAATACTCCAGTTGAGGCCTAATCAGCACGGAGAAGAGCGGAAGAATTACTTCTAGTGTCTTACTTACAATACTCCTGCTAATACATCCCAGAATGATGTTTGCTTTTTTTGCAACAGCGTTACACTGTTGACTCGTATTTAGCTTGTGATCCACTATGACCCACAGATCCCTTTCCGCAGTACTCCTTCCTAGGCAGCCATTCCCCATTTTGTATATGCGCAACTGATTGTTCCTTTCTAAGTGGAGTACTTTGCATTTGTCCTTATTGAATTTCATTCTATTTACTTCAGATCATTTCTCCAGCTTGTCCAGATCATTTTGAATTTAAATCCTATCCTCCAAAGCACCTATCGCCCCTCCCACCTTGGTATCATCCTCAAACTTTATAAGTGTACTCTCTATGCCATTATCTAAATCACTGATGAAGATATTGAACAGAACTAGACCCAGAACCGATCCCTGTGGAACCCCACTCGTTATGCACTTCCAGCATGACTGTGAATCACTGATAACTACTCTCTGGGAACAATTTTCCAACAAGTTATGCACCCACCTTATAGTAGCTCCATCTAGGTTGTATTTTCCTAGTTTGTTTAAGAGAAGGTCATGTGAGACAATATCAAAAGCCTTAATAAATTCAAGATATACCACATCTACCACTTCCCCCCCATCCACAAGGCTTGTTACCCTGTCAAAGAAAGCTATCAGGTTGGTTTGACATGATTTGTTCTTGACAAATCCATGCTGACTGTTATTTATCACCTCATCATCTTCTAGGTGTTTGAAAATTGATTGCTTAATTATTTGCTCCGTTATCTTTCCGGGTGCAGAAGTTAAGCTAACTGGTCTGTAATTCCCCGGGTTGTCCTTATTTCCCTTTTTATAGATGGGCACTATATTTGCCCTTTTCCCATCTTCTGGAATGTCTCCCGTCTTTCATGACTTTTCAAAGATAATTGCTAATGGCTCAGATATCTCCTCAGTCAGCTCCTTGAGTATTCCAGGATACATTTCATCAGGCCCTGGTAATTTGAAGACATCTAACTTTTCTAAGTAATTTTTGACTTGTTCTTTCCCTATTTTAGACTCTGATCCTACCTCATTTTCACTGGCATTCACAATGTTAGACGTCCAATCACCACCAACCTTTTTGATGAAAACCGAAACAAAGAAGATATTAAGCACCTCTGCCATTTCCACATTTTCTGTTATTGTCTTTCCCCCCTCATTGAATAACAGGTCTACTCTGTCCTTGGTCTTCCTCTTGCTTCTAATGTATTTGTAGAATGTTTTCTTGTTTCCTTTTATGTCCCCAGCTAGTTTGATCTTGTTTTGTGCCTTGGCTTTTCTAATTTTGTCAACAGAATGCATAGCCATTAAGGGTACATCTACACTGCATTTGGAAGCAAGCCTCCCAGCACGGATCCACAGATTCGTGCTAATGCGCTAAAAATAACGGTGTAGATGTTGCTTTCATGTAATGATTTGGGCTGGAGCTCGGGCTCTCAAGCCTGGGGTGGAGAGTGAGGAGGGTATTGTTTAAGAGCCAGAGCTTCTGTCTGAGCCACAATGTCTACACAACTATTTTTTAATGTGCTAGCACAAGCCCCACTAGCATTGGAAGGTCACTCCCAGATGCAATATAGACATACCCATAGAAAACATAGACGATGTGATCCTGAAAACCCCTTCTTCCATGAGTATAGTCCCATTGTGAGTAATATTTGGATTTGCTCTGAAATACTTACTTATCGATTGTTTTGTATGAGGGTGTTTTGGTACATTATTTCCAATTAAAGTAAGTGGGGAAAGAGACAGCCAAGCTGCGAGCAACTAGCACTCTGCTCTGTGTGCCCCTAAACTTCCCAGGTCTTGCTAAGGCGTATCTACACAGGGTGTGTTCTGATGATGGGGGAGGAAACTTGGGTTTGGGGTGTGGATCAGTGCAACTTAGTGCAGGTTATGATCAGTGACACATCACCTCCATATTGGTGCACATAACAAAATTCATGTGGCGGGGTGGGGGGATGAGGGGTTCGGAGTGTGGGAGGGGGTTCAGGGCTGGGGCAGAGGATTGGAGTATGGGGGGATGAGGGCTCTGGCTGGGGATGCGGGCTCTGGGGTGGGGCCGGGGATGAGGGGCTCAGGGCTGGGGCAGAGGGTTAGGGTGCTGTGGGGTGATGGCTCCGGCTGGGGGTGCAGGCTCTGGGGTGGGGCTGAGGATGAGGGGTTTGGGGTGCAGTGGGACTTCCCAGACCTACAATGGGGAGAGAGGACTCCCCCCAAGCTCTCTCTCCCCACAGCAGCACCTGGGCTGGGGAGGGAGAGGTGCCTCTCCCCTGGCCACGGCAGGTCCGGGGCTGGGCTGGGTTGGGTCGGAGCCGGGGGAGGGTTGCTGCGGCAGGTCCAGGGCATGGGGAGAGGCATCTCTCCCCGCCGCAGCCCTGAGCGCCTGTATGGTGCTTAATAGGCAGCTGCGCAGCTGCGCAGCTTAGAGGGAACTTAGGTTATGATTTAACATTTGTGGTGGTACCTAGAGGCTGATCAGGTTAAAGCCCCATTTTCCAAATGCTGAACCAATGTATAGAAAATAACAAATCCCTTCTCCAAAAAGCTTACAATCTAGCTGATAAAACATGACAGATAGATGAGATGCACAAGTGGATTGTCCTGAAACAGGGGAGAAAGAATAACAAAAATAATAGGAAGTTCCTTAATCCAGCTGCCCCACTTCTTGCACATGTTACTTTAGATTCTGAGAAGAATAGTCTGTGCAGGGAGTGGAGGGCTTGCCGTGTAGGTGTGGCTGGAATATTGCATGATTTCATCACTGATGTTCTTGTAGCATTTAATATAGGTCCATCTGGGACCAAGGCTTAAAAAGCGATTGAATTTGGCCCATAATATTTATCAAATGCTCCATCTAATTGAATGAACAAAGTTTCAGCTGTATTGTAATTTATATAACGACATAAATTATATCCGATGTAATATACTCTATGGACAAATATTTATATAGTGCCATAAATGTGTCCATTTACAGACAAAGAAAGATGACAGGGCAGATGTTCAGGTGGTGACTCTGATATAGCACCATTAGAGTTAATGCAGCTATGCTGATCAACAATGGCTGAGGATCTGGCATGAAGACCCTGTCCAGAAGCACCTCCAAGCTAGCATCCTGATTCTTCAAATTTTTATTCACTTAAGGGGTCTTTAATGAAGGCAATGGGACTATTCACGAATTTCATGAGAGTCAAGATTGTAAGATCAGGGCTTTTGTATCAAAGATTTTAGTTTCATTGTGCTTTTGGGTAAGCTTGTGTGAAGTGGAATACAGCCATAGTATACTTTGACCCCTTAAAATATGGCTGTACTCATGCTGAAATACAATGGAGACTAAGTGTCATTGCTGTTCAGCATGTCCATCAAAACTGTCTTGATGGGATCCCTGTGGCTCCAGCTGCATTCCAGGGCATTCAAGGCAAGAAGCCCTGCTGTGTTTTAGATCCTGCTGATAGAATGTCAGAAGGCACTAGCACACAGAAAGGCATTAAGAGAAGAAGAATCAGATAATGCAGAGCAGCTCATAACTCATTCTAATCAGCATGGAGTTCTGAGACTGTGATTAGTAAAATAAATATGATTAATTCTTCTGTTTATGTATTTAAGATAATTTTCTGAACAAAGATTTTCAGCATTATAGAACTGGCCCATTTAAACCTGTTGATTGTTAAACATACCAATTCCAATTGCTGAAATGTTGTTGCTGCTCCTGCTGTGAAGAAGAGGAAGTCATGAGGAAAGCTGTAGTTGAAGAGGAGAGGTGTCTTGTGTTTAAAGCAAAGAACTGGGCACCGGGAGCAGAGTGGGGGGGAGTGAGTGAGGAGGGGGTGTTCCTAGTTCTGTCTCACTCTTCCAGTACAGCTTTGGGGAAATCAATTAGTCCCCAGTTCTGCAAGCTACCCAATGTGTGCAGATCCCTGGGCCTGTATGGATCCCTGAGCCTCTGCATGCATTGAAGGGTCCACCCATCCTGGTCAGCTTTCAGGATGAGGATAATCTCCATGTGTGTTCATTACCCCTAGCTGTAAAATGGTAAATTTTACTTAATTCCTATAATTCATGGCTCTTTGTAAAGTGCTTTGAGATCCTTGGCTGGATCTCACAATATATGTGAAAAGTACCATTATCCATCTGACAGAACACTACTATGCCAATGAATGTAGTGAATCAGGTTTCTCTGATTTCAATGCAGCTTTAAAGGAACACGGGGCTAGTAGCCCAGGGGTTACATTTAGATTTTATATAGTTTGCAACATAGAGGCCAAACTAAAATTTTCCTCTTCAGGAACTAATTATGCAAACAATAATACCAATATGCCTAACTGTTTATTAACTATAGGACTACCAATCTGCAAAGTTCCACCTACAGAGCAAGGTGCACTCTGCATTTATCCCCAGAATACACCTAGTTTCTAGGAAGGCTTTGGAACGGGAGCAGGGGTTCCTGAGAAAAGTCCTTGCAGGAAGTGATAGTGTTACTGTACCTACAGGAAAAGGAAATCCCAAACAGACATGCCAAACCTGTGGAAAAAAAGCAGAAATTGGGCTTATTTTTGGCTTAATTGGCTTGTGAGTTGCTTGTTGGCTAGTTTTTGGCTTGTAGCTTGTTTGGCTTGTAGCTTGTTGCTTCTTTTTTTTTGATCGGCTCCCGGCAAGCAGGGGCAAGGGGCAAGCAGGGACAAGGCGGGGAGAGAGTCAGGGGTGCAGAGCGGGCCCACCACAGTCCCAGACTGCACGCCGGGGGGGTCTAGTGACATAGAGTGTTGGGGTTCTTAGGGATTGGCCTTGTTTTGAAATGGGATTAGATTGATTTTTGGTTTATTGTGAGAGTCGGGGTGCCTATTAATCGCATGAAAGTTGGCAACTGTGATCCCAAGCCTTTGAAAAACAGCAACATTTCATAAGTATTTGTTTAATCTTAGGCCCTGATCCTGCAACAATCTTTACCATGAGAGGAAACCTGCTGCTCCAACTTCCAGCAGGGCTGGGTGGGAGAGGAACCAGGAGTTGCAAACGACTCCCTGCAGCTTCCACCCTTGGATGTAATGGAGAATCAAGGCCAGACACAGATAAAGGAGAAGTAATCAGGTACTTACTGGTTTGGGGCTATTAACTACCACATCCCTCTTAAAGACACAATGTCCAATAATTAACTATTAACTTTCAGACACGGCTGCGTGTATTTTCAATATCACAAGAAAATTTCTGGAACCATAGATTGCTTGGAATTCTGCAAAATTATGGGGTTTTTTTGGTTTGTTTATTGGTTGGTTCAAAATATATGCACAGCAAACCCTGCAGAGTCTCTGTGACAGCATATAGATTGTCAGCTACTATATATTTCTAAAATAGTCTATTAAGTTTTCATGTTAAAAAAAATGAATAATAAAGCAATTTAGTGAACTATTACTTCTAAGAAGGAAGGTCATCCAGAATCTGTACACTCACATACTGTGAGCTCATTTCAATTTGCCAGGCTCCATGTTAATTAAATTAAATAAATGATATGTCATGAGAAAGAAGAGCTGTAAAGTTCAGTTTTACAGAGGTTTCCTTGAACTAAGGGTCACAAATTTGCTAACGGTCTCACTTTAGTAATTTCAACCTTTCACCAGCCAATCTTGAGTTTGTGTGGTTTCATAATAGGTTACCATGACAGGGTGGACTAGGCCCTGAGGCCCCTTGCTGAAGGCCTTGTGGACCCTGCCACACCCCACCCCAGAAAAGGGCATTAGAGAGGTCCTCCAGGCTGCTTATGGCAGCTGTGTTGGAAGCAGCCAATCAGGGTCCAGCAGGTCAGTATAAGTATAAGCTGCAGGGCCAGAGGAGTTCAGTTCCTTGCTGGAGCTGTAGGAGTGTGGATGGTGTGTGGATGGCTGATGGAGCTACAGAACCCTGGACAGGGCAGTGCTGCCAGAATCCGGGGAGAGTCACAGGGACTCCATTAGGACAAGGCCTTGAGGTAAGGATGAAGACAACGCAGGGCCATGGGGAAGTGGCCCAGGTAATTAGAGGAGCTTTGCAATATAGTTAAAGGGACACAGCAGATGGCTGCTCTCTACAGGATCACTGGGCTGGGACCTGGAGTACTGGTCCCTGGTCCCTCCCCACCCACCATTAGCCACTGGGGGGAAGTGGCCTGGATATTGAGGCACTCCAGAGGGGGAGCTGAACTGCAGTGGCCCAGCTGGAGAGTTGTGGCCATAAAAGCCCAAAGAGGGTGAAGACACTGCCCCCAGGGAAGGAGCCCTGGGGCACTGCTCTATTCCAGAGCAAGGACATTACAGAGGGCACTCAGAGAGGCCCCTGTTGGACTTGTACCCCGGAAGAGGTTTATGTTGCTTTTATCTCACAGACAGATTGTGTATGACTTGGCCAGAGGGCTGAATCACCGAAGACCCACCACAAAGAGAGAGAGTGCAGGCACACACACTCAGCCGGGGGCGCTCGCGAGAGGTGAGTATGACTCCGTTACAGTTACACACAGCTTTAGCAGTAGGAATAATTACAAGTCAAGGTCTGTTTCTCATTTGGACATGAGATATTTGTGTGGATAAGCTTCATTCATGTTAGTATGTACAAATCCTGCATGCATAATATTACAAGGGGGTGTATGGGTGGCTAGGGAGGGGTAGTACCTCTGATGGGGGGACTTGTCGTACCCCTTTGGGATAGTCCATCCACTTTGGACCCCACCTGTCACTCAGCTCTCACCTGTGGCTCCAAGTAGCTGCAGCATGCGCAGCGACCACACCCCGGGCAACGGCTTCGACAGGCCGGCCAAACCAGGTGAGTGTAACTGATGGGATTTAAATCCTCAGTGAATTTGGGATATGCCTACCCCGCATGCGACGTCAGCTCTGGCGGACTGGGCGAAAAAGATCACTAAGATCCAACGGCCAAGAAGGCGGTTCTGCAACGCTTTGTGGAAAGTGAAGGACTTGACGAGGCACAAAAGATGTTGAGGCCATCCACTGCAACCAAAGAAGTTACCAGTTGTGACGATTTTTCGTACCATTGGTGTCTGGCTTCTAAGGTCGAGAGAGTGGGATTGCTCCTGTGCAACGGCTCTACCACTTTTAAAACTTTCACGCACAGGTTCTATGCAAATCATCAAACATCATCATTATCATACTATTCAAGTCCTGCGGCGATGGGGGAGGGGCAAAGCGACAGGTGGAGGTTTCATAGTCCCAATCCTGCACGCAGGCGGCCTGTGGATAGGTGGTCGTCCAGCTCTGTACTTGGGGCAGCCGAGTTGCCTGGCAGCATCCCAGGCGTCTGATCAGCCCTCTTTAGTATAGCACTGCTCACCCTAGTAAGGGAGGGGCCTAGAAAAGGTGGCCTAAAAATTGCCTGCCCTACAACAACTGGCCAGCAAGCCGCGGCTGACAGTTTAACCCAATCTGCGGCCGAAACCAAAAGAAAAATTTGAGAAAAATTACCATTGGTGCATGGAATGTTCGTACCTTCATGGACCGAGAAGCTGTTGCAAGACCTGAGAGAAGGACAGCCCTCATTGCTCGAGAACTAGTCCGCTATAACATTGATATAGCGGCATTAAGTGAAACAAGATTGCCTGGGGAAGGTTTTTTGAGTGAACCAGGAGGTGGTTACACCTTCTTCTGGAAGGGTAAGACTGAGACAGAGGATAGAATACACGGAGTTGGTTTGGCAATAAAAACCATATTGATGCATCAACTTCCAGACCTTCCAGTGGGTATCAATGAAAGATTGGGGAAGCTTCGCTTCCCTCTAAATGCCAAATGTCATGTTACCATCATCAGTGCATATGCACCCACTTTAACATGCTCTGACAACTCAAAGGAACAATTCTATGAGGATCTCGACAGACTGAGCAAGGCCACACCTGTAACAGATAAATTACTCCTACTTGGAGATTTTAATGCCCGAGTTGGGGCTGACAGTGAGAACTGGAAAGGAGTAATTGGGCCACATGGTGTAGGCAAAATGAACAGCAATGGACTACTTCTTTTGAGTCTTTGTTCTGAAAATGACCTGACCATTACCAACACCCTGTTCCAACAAGCGGACAAATACAAGACGACGTGGATGCACCCTAGGTCCAAACAGTGGCATCTGATAGATTATGCCATTGTTAGAGACATCCGAGACGTACTGATTACCAGAGTAATGCGAGGCGCAGAGTGCTGGACAGATCACAGATTAGTCAGGACATCTCTACAACTCTACATCGTTCCTTCTCAGCACAAACGCCCTAAGCATGTGCGACTTGCTTTTAATATATCCAAACTGAAGGATCCTCAATGTTTCAACAAATTCCAGAAGAGTCTTGATGACAAATTGACATCCCATGGACAATTGATCGGTACTGTAACCGAAAAGTGGGACAAGTTCAAGCAGATAGTGACTGACACAGCAATAACAACTCTTGGATCAAAGAAAAGAATACATCAGGATTGGTTTGATGAGAACCAAGAAGAAATATGTTCAGTACTGGAAGTAAAGAGAAAAGCCTTTATTGAATGGCAGAATGACCACTCCTCAGTCTCTAAACGGGACTATTTTAAGTACCTTCAGAGTAAAACACAGAAAGACCTCTGTCAGATACAAGACAACTGGTGGGAGAGCAAAGCCAAAGAAATTGAGCATTATGCTGATACCCACAACTTAAAGATGTTCTTCAGTGCTATTAAGACTGTCTATGGACCCTTTAAACCAAGGACCAGCCCATTGCTCTCATTAGACAACACAACGCTGATTAAAGATAAAGAAGGTATCAACGAAAGATGGCGGGAACACTTTAGCAACCTTCTCAATAGACCATCAACCGTGAATAATAATGTCCTTAATGACATTCCACAACAACCTGTTCTGACAGATCTTGACTTTCCGCCCACTATAGATGAGATTAAGAAAGCTGTTAGCCAGATGAGTTCAGGGAAAGCTCCTGGAAAAGATGGGATACCAGCAGAGATATACAAAGCAGCAGGTCCAGCAGCACTAGCAGTGTTCCACAGCGTGATCATCAACATCTGGGAGGATGAAAACATACCACAGGATCTTTGTGATGCTACTATTGTCTCTCTTTCAAGAACAAAGGCAGCAAAGTAGAATGTAGAAACTATAGAGGCATATCCCTCCTCTCTGTTGGAGAGAAGATCATCGCCCGCATCATCTTGAACCACCTAATAGCCAGTATTTCCGAGGCAAATCTACGTGAAAGTCAATGTGGTTTTCGACCTGGCCGGTGCACAGTCAATATGGTGTTTGCTGTCAGACAAATACAAGAGAAGTGCATTGAACAGAACATGCACCTGTATGCCGTCTTCATAGATCTGACAAAGGCATTTGATACCGTCAACAGGGAAGCCCTTTGGACCATTTTAACACGACTTGGCTGCCCAAGAAAATTTGTCCAGATTATATGCCTTTTTCATGACAGGCGAAGTGTTGTCTGATGGAGCCACATCAGCCCCCTTTAACATCACCAATGGCGTGAAACAAGGATGTGTTCTCGCTCCTGTCCTATTTAACCTGTTCTTTGCATGTGTCCTTAACCATGCAATAAAAGATCTGGACCGAGGTATATACTTGAAATACCGGCACGATGGTTCACTTTTTGACCTCCGTCGCCTGAATGCAAAGACTAAGACAGTGCAGAAACTCCTTCTTGAGGCACTCTTTGCTGACGACTGTGCCCTTATGGCTCACACTGAAAATGATCTTCAGCACATTGTCAACAAGTTTGCTGAGGCCTCGCAACTTTTCGGACTAACTATCAGCCTCGGAAAGACAGAAGTTCTCCATCAACCTGCACCTGGATCAAATGCTTCTGTCCCAAGTATCTCCATCGACGGCACTCAGCTGAAAGTAGTGGAGAATTTTAAATATCTGGGTAGTGTCATATCCAGTGATGGATCACTGAATAATGAGATCAATGCACGAGTATCCAAAACAAGCCAAGCACTTGGTTGTCTGTGTGTTAAAATTTTAAATCACCACAACATCCGGATGTCAACAAAACTGCTTGTGTACAGAGCTGTTGTTCTTTCATCTCTTCTGTACGGGTACGAAACATGGACACTATATAGGCGTCACATCAAGCAGCTCGAGGCATTTCACATGCGCTGCCTCCGCAACATCATGAAGATCAACTGGCAAGACAAACTGCCCAATCTCGAGGTCCTCGAGAAAGCCCAGATGACAAGCATTGAAATGATGATCATGAAATCACAATTACGTTGGACCGGTCATGTTAGCCGCATGGATGCCAACAGAATCCCTTGTCAGCTTCTGTATGGTAAGCTTTCCCAGGGCATCCAGCATATAGGTCATCCACGGAAATGTTACAAGGACACCATTAAAGCCAATCTACAGTACAGCAGTATCAAACCTAGGGACCTTGAGGACGCCACCAGCGACAGAACACAGTGGCGTGCAACAGTTAGAAATATCTGCATCGCCTTTGAGGAAGATCACTGCGGAATCTACAAGAGGCACGCGAACGACATCACAGAGCATCACCAGCGCACAATCCACTGACTACGAACTTCCCATGCACCATTTGCAGCAAAATGTGCACCTCTAGAATTGGCTTGTATATCCATCAGAGGGCACACCATAAGACCAACGATTGATGATCTGCACAGATTTGTCATCATCGGAATGATGGACTACCAAGAAGAAAGAAGAAAGAGAAAAAAGAAGAAAGAAAGAATATTACAAAAGTGGTGTATAAAAGATAAATATAAATTTACAAATCCTGCATGCATAATATTACAAGAGTGGTATATAAAAGATAAATTTATTTTTATCTTTATTTTATTTATTTTATAAATATTTATATTTATCTTTTATATACCACTCTTGTAATATTATGCATGCAGGATTTGTAAATTTATATTTATCTTTTATACACCACTCTTGTAATATTATGTACACACACACACACACACACACACACACACACACACACACACACACACAGCCTGGGATGTCTAGGACCAGTAGGAGTGTGCACTTCAAATGGTCCCACTCAATGTGCTCTTCCAGCTTGACTGTGAGCCACTGATAACTACTCTCTGGGCACAATTTTCCAACCAGTTTTGCACCCACCTTATAGTAGCTCCATCTAGGTTGTATTTCCCTAGTTTGTTTATGAGAAGGTCATGCAAGACAGTATCAAAAGCCTTACTAAATCAAGATATACCACATCTACCATTTCCACACTAGCCACAAGGCTTGTTACCCTGTCACAGAAAGCTATTAAGTTGGTTTGACATGATTTGTTCTTGACAAATCCATGCTGACTGTTACTTATCACCTTAACATCTTCTAGCTGTTTGCAAACTGATTGCTTAGTTAGTTGCTGCATTATTTTTCTAGGTACAGAAGTTAAGCTGACTAGTCTGTAATTCCCCGGGTTGTCCTTATTTCCCTTTTTATAGATGGGCACTATATTTGTCCTTTTCCAGTTCTCTGGAATCTCTTCCCTCTTCCGTGACTTTTCAAAGATAATTACTAATGGCTCAAATATCTCCTCAGTCAGCTCCTTGAGTATTCTAGGATGTATTTCATCAGGCCCTGGTGACTTAAAGACATCTAACTTGTCTAAGTTATTTTTAACTTGTTCTTTCCCTATTTTAGCCTTTGATCCTCATTTTCACTGGCATTCATTAAGTTAAACATTCAATTGCTACTAGCCTTTTTGGTGAAAACAAACAAAAAGGTTATTTAACACTTCTGCCATTTCCAGGTATTGTTTCCCCCCCCTCCTCCCCATCATTGAGTACAGGCCTACCCTGTCCTTGGTCTTCCTTTTGCTTCTAATGTATGTGCAGAATGTTTTCTTGTTGCCCTTTATGTCTCTAGCTAGTTTAATCTTGTTTTGTGACTTGTCCGTTCTAATTTTGTCTCTAAATACTTGTGTTGTTTGTTTATATTCATCCTGTGAAATTTGACTTAGTTTCCACTTTTTGTAGGACTCTTTTTTGAGTTTCAGATCATTGAAGACCTCCTGGTTAAGCCACAGCGGTCTCTTGCCATACTTCCTATCTTTCCTTCTTGTGCCCTTAATAATATCGCTTTGAAAAACTGCCAACTCTTCAATTGTTTTTCCCCTTAGACTTGCTTCCCATGGGATCTTACCTATGAACTCCCCGAGTTTGCTAAAGTCTGACTTCTTGAAATCCATTATCTTTATTGTCCCTCCTACCATTCCTTAGACTCATGAACTCTACTATTTCATGATCACTTTCACGTAAGCTGCCTTCCACTTTCAAATTCTCAACTAATTCCTCCCTATTTGTCAGGATCCAGAAAGGGAAGAGAAACAGATCAAAGACCTGATTTATCCTCTCTTACTACTTTTACACCAGTGTAACTTGATGAATTTCAATTGAGTTATTCCATATTTACACCAGCATGAGATAAGAATCAAGCCCCAAGCCTGGAGTGAGACTAAAAGTATTGACTTTAAACTTACTTCTAATTTATTCTTGTTATAAAATATGTTTATAGTCACACTTATTAACTTTTTATTATTACATATTTGTTTTACATTATTAGTGAGTGAACAATACTTATGTGGCAAGTGTAATCCTGTCTTGGTTATGCACAGGCTAAGAGCAATAAAAAAAGCTTGTTTACTATTTAAACTATTCAAAATCATCCGTACTCATGGAGATGGAAGTAGATATAAAGCTTAGGCCATCCAATCATGGAACACAAAATATTCCATGTGGCTTATGTGACAAATTGCATGCAAATCAAATAATGCTGTGAATTGGTTGTGAATTGTTTGCTGTGAATATTCCTTGGAGATCTCAATATCAGAGGAATTACTATTTGAGCTGTCATTGGTCCCACATACTATAGGTTTTCCCCAAGTTTTATAAACTACTTTATAGCCATATGTTTAATCACCAAGTGAATTTAGTTTATGACTAGACTCTGCCACCCTTACTAACAATGACTAGTACATTACTCAGTTACCTCCTACGGCTGCAAGGTACATGGAGCAAGGTACAAGGATGGCAAGAGATGGCTTATTGTGGTTTTATGTATCTCAGGACATCTCTACACTACAAAGTTAAGTTGACTAAGTCGACACCTGGCCACCACAGTAATTAAGTCAGTCGTGTGTATCCACATTATATTCAATGTGTCGGTGGAGTGTGTCCTCACTAGCAGCGCTTACATTGATACACAGAGCAGTGCACCGGGGTAGCTTGCAAGGCCTCATGGGACCAAAACATTGTCGCAGAGGGAATGACAATATGGCTTCATGATGCATGGTCTTTCATGATGCAGTTTCCTCTCTCCCTCCCTCTCCTAATACTAACGGCAAACAACCGATACTTCCTCACTCCTTTTTTGGAAAGCTTGGCTTAGCCGCCTATACACTGTAGTCTGAGAACCATGGATGCCATTCAGCTGTGAACTCTTGATGTGAGCATTACAAACACCTTGTGGCTTATCCTGCAGTATTTCCAGGGCTGGGACAGGAGCTGCCACACTGAACACTGCAATGTCATTCAATGTGGGATGGTCAGGAAAGGTGCATGGCACGCATATCTTTAGGAACACAGGTCTGTTCAGAAAGCTGCAATCAGGGACTTTCCTTCCAGATCGCAAAATAACCATTGATGATGTTGAAATGCCAATAGTGATCCTGGAAGGCCCAGCCAACCCCTTGCTCCCATGGCTCATAAAGCCATACACCAGCCACCTTGACAGCAATAAGGTACAGTTGAAAAATAGGCTGAGCAAAAGCAGAATGGTGGTGGAATGTGCCTTTGGATGTTTAAAGGGTCGCTGGAGCAGTTTCCTTACTAGGTTAGACTGCTGTGAAAGCAATATCCCCATTGTTATTGCTGCATGCTGTGTGCTCCATAATATTTGTGAGGCAAAGGAAGAGAAATTTCTGCAGGGGTGGCCGTGGAGGCAGATAGGTTGGCAGCTAATTTTGAGCAGCCTCTTCAGTTTGATTGTAATTGCATACTCACTAGAGGTGCCTTCTCCACATCACACTCAGCCACCAGGCTGTCCTGTAACCAGCTGGGCTCCAAAGTTAAAAATAGCTCCCGGAGAGAATGCATACACTGTTCACCTGTCTCCTATTCTCCTCCTCCTGCGCTTCCTCATCCACAATGTCCTCCTTGTTGTTGCCTGAGGTGTCCCAGGACTCAGACTCCTGGGAGGCATCTACACTGCATTTGGGGGTAGTGGTAGGCTCGCCACCGAGAATCGCATGCAGTTCATTGTAGAAGCAGCATGTCTGTGGTACAGAACCAGAATGACTGTTCGCCTCCCTTGTTTTCTGGTACGCCTGCTGAAGTTCTTAGATTTTCACATGGGCCTGCTGCATGTCCCTGCTGTAGCCCTTCTCCTCATGGCCTGTGCAATCTTTTCGTGGATGTCTACATTTCTTCAGCTGGATTGGACCTGTGCCTACACAGATGCTTCTCCCCACAGACTAATAAGATCCACCACCTCCTTTGTACTCCAGGCTGGAGCGTGTTTGGGGAATTTAGTCACCGTGATCAGATGGGCTGGCAAGCTTTCCATACTGATCGAACAGGAAATGGGAATTCAAAGTTCCCAGGGCTTTAACAGGAGAGGGGATGTTTCCTGTGTACCTGGCTGCTGTAGAGTGGAGTTGAAAACGATCTCCAGAGCGGTCACAGTGAAGCATTGTGGGACACTTCCTGGAGGCCAATTCAGTCAGCTTAGCAAACACTGTGGACCCATCAACATAGAATTAAGCTCTATGCCTTTCGCTGAAGCGGAGTAATTAAGTCAACATTACAGGCGAGTTAGGTCAGCGGAAGGGACCTCATAGTGTAGACGCATACATTATTAGGTTGATGTAAGGTGGCTTCTGTCAACCTAAATTTGTAGGTAGACCAGGCCTCAGTGACAGGCTACACTCGCTAATCTTCCCCAGAAGAAGATTGCAAATTTCCAGGTCTCCAAAGAGAATTTTCTTTTGTCCAAAGATTTAACATAAAATAGTTCCAAAGATAAGGCACGTAAAGTAACAAATCCATATGTCAGGGGTAAGTGTAACAGAGTCTCTCTTTTTCATAGGAAACAACTTCAGTGCAATGTATAGGGACAAAGACAGGGTAATTTCATATCTGTATGCAGATCTTGTAGGGATTCTTCATTCCCACGCAAAATGATGTTGGATCCTTACCAAGCAGTTATTGTTAAACTGTTAGTAACTATTAATAATAGATGTACTCAATTGACCCCAGTGGCTGTAATTAATTCCTACAACAATGCATGAGTGAAATTCAATGGAGTATTCAGCATGTGTATTGAGAGGAAGGAAAGGGAGAGAGTTTGATAAGTAGAGCTAGGCAATGGTATTGGCCCCTCTAATTGCTCAGAGTATATTTGGACTCTCTTCTAATTTATTTTAAAAAAATGTGAAATTGTTCAGTATTAGATGAACTGGTTGGGAACTGACAAACTTTTGACATGAAAAAAGAGCTGATGTGACCCCAATCCTGAAATATTTTCAAGGTTATAATTGATCATGGTAAGAAATAGAAAACAAGTGTGTGTGGGAGGAAGGTCCTCCCAGATAGTAACTGCTCACTGTTCACACATGCTATTGTTATTATTATTTTAAAAGTGTATTCCCAGAACATCCAGAATGCACAGATTATCAAGCAACAGCTCTCCAAGACCTAGCTGCTGTTTCCTTTGTCCTACATCCCATCCTTTCCCCTCCTTTCTTTCCCCTCCTGTTTATATTCTTCACTTGTCAAGGACGTCATAATTTAGGGCCCAACCCTACAACTGTGAAGTCAGTGAGTTTTGCCAGTTTTTAGATTATACATTTTTTTAGGAGAAGGGGATGTCTGTTTTTTTGGTATGTAAAGTACTACAGAAATAATACAATGGTAATTAGCAATAATGAAAACCGTAAGAATAAGTAATGCACAAAAAGATTGCAGTTCTCAAGTGAATAGAAATTGACTCGAAACAGGAGCCTGAGAAATAACCACTAATCAATCACAAGAAGAGCTCAGAATGACAAAACCCACAAAATGAATCATTAGAAAATTATGACTGAAGCGAAAACAGTGCAGAACCCTGGACATCATGATTAACCTCTTCATAGCTGAAACATTTGATACTGCATTTAAAACACATCATATGTACAGCATCTACGGGTAAGCATCTCTACAAACCTGAAAAACAGCTTCATTACAGCCCAGTCTTTATATCTAATTGCAAATACAGGAAAGGGGAAGGAAGAACTTATAGGTCTAAAGAGTAACCACATCACTTGAAACACAAGAAATAGATGGAATTGCTAGGTGATTGACTATGCTTTCCATATAGAAAATAAATGTTCCATCACACGGCAAACACATGAGACAAGGAGGAATTTCAAATACTACAGTGCAAGTATAATAAAAATCAAATGCAAAGATTACAGAGTCAACCTTGTGTCAGCTATTTTCACTTGCATGCTTTCAATTGCACTGAGTTGCAGAATTCCAGCACAGATGATATAATTAAATATACATATTTTTTTAAAGCAGTAACAGTCACTTTTAACTACAATATGCATTTAAGACAAGTGGAGACCTTCTCTAGACAGTGCAGCATGGAAGAGCATCGCATATATTCCAAAGATGTTCTGTGACACATACTCTTGCCTTTTCTCGGTTTGCTTAAAACTGCAGCTGCGGGAGTCATGTGATTATGTGAGCATCCCAGCTTTCATCTTTAAAAAAGTGTAAGTTCCTCATGGGTGTGGGGAAAAGCTTGAAAATATGACTTCTAAATTATCAAAAACCTGGTGGCAAATAAAAACACCACAACATGTATGATTTTTAAACTGTCATATTTTGAAGTAATTCTCATGAATTTGGAATGAATGAGGTTATTATAATTCTTTATAACTTTTGTTATTGTAGTGCTTAGGAGCCCCAGTCATGACCAGGACCTCATTGTGTTAGGTGATGTACAAACACAGAACAAAAACACAGCCACTGACCTTAAAATTTCTTAAAATATAAGTTGTCAGTTTTGTTCTAATTCTCCACATTAAAAGACAGAAATATGAGGTTATTGCATTTTTAAAATGACAAATGTGTTTCACTTTCCATCAATAAGATAGGTGGGTTTGCTAAAGAAAGATCCCCGGCGCTCTCAGGCTCAATTTAGCAAAGCATGCACTTAACTTATTGTACATACTTAAGTCCTCTTCAGGCCAATAAGACTTAAGCACATACTTCAGTACTTTGCTGAATAGGGGGGAATTATGCACATGCTTATAATTGAGCACAGCCTTAAGTCTTTTGCTGAATTGGAATCTCAGTGCCCAAGGAATGCAGAATCACGCCCCTCAGGCAGTCATTTTATGGCTGCACAGTGCATCCAATATCTTCATATCTGACATGCGCTGCATCAACAGACTATATCCCACACTGGCATGGGGATTGCATATGTGGTTTAATAGGCCATTTACATATTTATTTTCTATGATCCTATAAAAACTGTTATAAACTGAACCTAAAAAGTTGGATAGTTATGCCACATGCTATTTGAGTGACAATCACACCTTTAAAAGGAATACCAAGCTGTCATAAACAGACAGTTAAGGGTTAATGCCTCTTTTCCCTGTAAAGGGTTAAGAAGTTCACCTAGCCTAGCTGACACCTGACCAGAGGAACCAGGGGGACAAGATGTTTCAAAAGGAAGGAGGGAAGTTCCTTTGTTTTAGTTCAGTTTCAGTTCTGGCCAGAGAGGAAAAGGAATCAGGAATCAAACAGGGTAGTGAGTATTTAGTGAAGGAATTAGCTTATGTTTATTTTCTTTTGTAACTTGTCTTGTGCATTAGGAATAATCAAATTGGCTATTCTTTTGTGTAACTAAGGGTTTGCCCAGGGGAACATCCTCTGTGTTTTGAATCTGTTGTCTGTGAGATCAGCTTTTATGCTATCTCCCAGAGGTTTTTCTTTTACTTTTCTTTTCTTTAATTAAAAGCCTTCTTTTTAGAGACCTGATTGATTTTTCCTTGTTTTAAGATCCAAGGGGGTTGGATCTGGACTCACCAGGAATTGGTGGGGGAAAGGAGAGGGGATGGTTAATTTCTCCTTGTTTTAAGATCCAAGGGTTTGGATCGGTGTTCACCAGGGAATTGGTGGAGGAGTCTCTCAAGGCTACCCAGGGAAGGGTTATAGTACTTGGGCGGGAAAGATGTTGGAGGAGAAGACAGAGTTTCCCAAATGACTCAAGTATTTTGGTGGTGGCAGCATATTGATCTAAGCTGGTAATTAAGCTTAGGGGTTCGCATGCAGGTCCCCACATCTGTGCCCTAAAGTTCAGAGTGGGGGTGAAACCTATGACACAAGCTCATTCTGTAGAACAAGCCTACCAGTAGTTAATGATTAATTAATTAATTAATGCAGTAGGCAAGAGTGAATTATAAATAATCTTTGTGAACAATTAGTGCGTGTCTAAACACGGTCATTTACAAATAAAAATCACTCCTTTCTGCATAGCGGCATTTAAGACTGCCTCAGTCATTTTTGGGAAGGACCCCAATGTTCTAACCACAGTGCAAACCACAGAGGAAGATCTCACAATTTCAATTAAGGCAAGACAGAACAAGTGAAGGAAACACACAATAAGAAGTAAATGGGGAGGAAGGGCAATGGTAATAGTAATAAGATTACATGGAGACATACACTAGCTAGGTGCACAATCTGAGGTTACCAAATCATTACAAGTGATACTATCAGTTATCAGGTATGATGATGACAAGCGTCAGTACAAAAGCCTAAGACAGAATGGGACAGATTATTCTCCTGGGTCTATTGTGAGGAGTCATTGGTTTGTTTCTATAATATATCAATCATATGTGAGTATAAAGAATGATAAAGAATTATTATTCATTTTTATTAAATAAAGACCATTTGAAAGCAGAAGCATCTTGTGACGCTAGAATCTGATCAAACAGCCAGTGCAAATGGTATAACCCAAGGAGGAGAGCAGTGGACAGAAACCATGGGAAACTGGCCTTTGTTACAATTCAGAAAGTTCAAGACATACTATTCATACACAAGGCAAACAGGAAATATTGGATGAGGAGACTGAAAATGGCTCTATTGTTAATGGCCCTGTGAAAACAGAGAACATGTCCCAGACCAAACTTTCACTCCACTTTAACACTGTGCAGTAACTATAACCTGGACATTTTGTTTTCCAGATCTTCCTCTTGCCTAACTCCATACACACTGAGGTTATACATGCACATTCCCACCGTGCAGAAGATGCAATAATGTTACTGCACATCATTTTAGAAAGTTTGTTTCAGACAGCAATACATACTGTGAGTCTAAATAATCTTAAAAGAATGGGTAACGCTATTACTATTTCCATTCATGATGTGGAAGAAAACAACCAGGCTGCCAAACGCCACAGGTTTCTTTGGAGAACGGATTGCTAAAATTCACCACATGCCTAATGATGAATGTGAGAGAGTCATGGATGTTTTTTTCTCACTCTGTCCTCTGCAATATGTCACCAGACTGCAAGATGATAGACTGCTAGAGACACAACTAAAATATCCCTATTGGCCAAATGAGGAGAGTTATTTCAGTTGGGTCCTTTGGTATCCAACAGCCACTGCAAGTGTTCCTACCAGGAAATATAGGAGAGAAATGCAACAAACAATGGATGTGTTGGTTAGGAAAGGGTAATTCTCTGTTATGATCTTCTTAGTGTCTGCCTCAGGGAAGGTGAGAAAAATATACTCATTCAAGTACATCTGTAATAGAGATGAGGAAAACAGCCAGCTGAGAAGTTCACATTTTGCAGATATTCACCTTAGGGGCCCCTTTCCTGTAAGCTGCATGTGGGTGGACCCCAATCCCCATGCAGAGCCCCACTGAAGTCATGTACAGAGTGAGGGAATAGGGGCTTTGGGATCAGACAAAGGTGACTTTAAACCACCTTTGTGTGCCTGTATTTTGGGACTAGATATCAGTTAAAGCAGCCTCAGTGAAGCTCTACTTTATCGATTCCAAGGCACCATTATAATCATCTAGACTGACCTCCTCTAAACACAGAACACAGAACTTCTCCCAAAACAATTCCTGGAGAATATCTTTTAGAAAAAAACATCCATTCTTGATTTAAAAATTATCAGTGAGGGAGAATCCAACACCCTTGGTAAATTGTTCTAATGAATAATTACTCTCACTGTTCAATATTAACACCGTATTTCCAGCCTGAATTAGTGTAGTTTCAACTTCCAGCCATTGGATCATGTTACACCCTTCTCTGCGAGATTGAAGAGCCCATTATTAAATATTTGTTCTCTATGTAGGTATAAACTGTAATCAAGTTACCCCTTAACCTTCTCTTGGTTAAGTTAAATAGACTGAGATCCTGGAGTCTATCACTGTAAGGCAGGTTTTCTAATTTTTTAATCATTCTTGTGAATCTTCTCGGAGCTGTCTCCAATTTTTCAAAATCCTTCTTGAATTGTTGGCACCAGAATTGGACACAGTATTCCAGCAGCGGTCACACCAGTGCCAAGTACAGAAGTAAAATAACCTCTCTACTCCTACTCAAGAGTCCCCTGTTTATGGAGCATTAACCCTTTTGGCCAGAGCTTTGCGCTGGAAGCCCAAGTTCAGCTGATTATCCAGCATGACCCCCAATCCTTTTTCAGATTCATTGCTTCCCAGGATAGAGTCCCCCATCCTGTAAGTATGGCCTACATTCTTTGTACCTAGAGGTATACATTTAGCCATATTAAAATGCATATTGTTAAGATCTTATTCCTATTATCCCCAGAAGCAGAGAATACCTGGAGCACAGCTTACTCTGGCCATACCTGCTTCCTACCCATTGCCCACCTCCGTCCTCCCATTCCTCACTCCCCACAACCCACTCACCCCTGGGAAGAGAGGTGGTGTATAGCTGCTTTGGCCCTTATGCAGAGGGACAGAGCATAGGGCCTGTTTCTGACTCCTTTAGGCACCACAAGAGGCATTAACGCAACAGAGAACTGGATCTTTGTTGTTACTTTGTATTAGAAAAATGGGGCCATTGTATTAGAAAAATGGGGCCTTTTTCAAGATTGCTGGCAAGTGATATTTTTTCACAAAAAATGTGGATAGCTCAAGAGTTTGCTGTCCTAAATCTTTCTTTCCCTATTTTCCATTTAGCTCAATAAAGTCTTTTGTGTATATAGCACATAGGGTCTGGTCTATAGCAAACTCAAATTACTGGGAGTTTCCCATAAACTTCAATGGGCTTTGGAGGAGACCCATAAATCACAGACAATAGTTATCTACATAAAGTGATACAGGACAGGCATGACTATCGGAAGAAGAGGAAACACAAGTTAGTGTTGACTACAAGGATATATTAGGGTTCACTACCTTTCATATTGCAAATGAATAACTCACTGCATCTCTAATAGGTAGCAACCCATTCAGTTAAAATTAAGTTTTATAAAACAAAATTGAAAGTAGCCAACATTTTTCTCACAGTTATTAAAAGATAAAACACAATGTGTACTGATTCTGTGCTTTCTGTGTTTGCAATTGCTTTTCTGAATGTCTGCTCATAATGCAATGCATTGTATCTGTTCTTCTTGAATGTTATCCTTTGTTTCCTTCAAAACAATTTGAGGCAGAATAGTCATTATTGAATTTCACAATAGCTTTGTTATAACATAAATAGTTTGATACAGATCAGGTATGTCTACAAAATAAAATCTTAAACATATTAAGGATAAGCAGAAAAAGTTTACTTTATTGGCCTTTTATGCACAGGTCCAGGACTGAGTAACTCAGTAAACAATTCAGCACATTTACTCTCCTTAAAACTGGATCAATTAACCACATTTTAAAATCACTCATGAATTATTTAAAGGATGAGGCTTCTTTTCCAGCCTTCCAGTTGTAAATGCTTAGGCAAATTAAATGAAAAACACTTAAAATACAATAAAATAGGGATTACTTAAAACTGTGGATTTATTGCTGATGGACAAACTTCATATATTCTGGAAGTTCAATTTAGATTAGCATCTAAGAGTTCAGATGTTTACCCAAACATTATCCAAGAAACCAAACAAAAAAACCCACTCAATGTTGGTACGTGTTCACAGGATTTTTGGCTTGAATGACAGGTATATAAAAATGTTTTTTTATTATTTTTTATTTATTATTATTTGATTTACGAATTGGAAGCTCCAGAGAACAGATTGTCTCTTGGTACCATATTTCTAAAATAACATCATAACTGATTTGTGTTTTTCCCCTTTGAAAATTCCCTCATGTTTTATGATTTGCCTTCCTCTTTGCTTCTTTAGATATTTATTACTATGATTATTAATTATTTTAATAGTACCAAAACTATACTAGGTTGCAGCACTGTACAGATCAGGGAGTCATGGTCTCTGCCCTGAAAAGCTTTCAATCCAATTTTAAATGAGAAATAACACAAGAGTAATTAACAAAGGGATAAACGAAGTGAAGGATCACTGGGAACACAAAATAAAATGAATGATTATTGGACATCTCCCATTATGAAACATAGTCTCTCCTTTTGGTGAGGGGTGGCTGTGCATCATAGTAGTCACATGGCCATGGCGCATCATAGGAGAAGATGTCTGGCTGGTCAGTTTAACCCATAGAGCAGAAGGAAAGCATGAGTCATCAGAATTACAGCTCCCATGGCACCACAGCAGCATTTCTGAATCAAAATATTTTGATTTTCAGCCAAATATTTCAGTTTTTGGCCAATTTCCCTCCCCCCCAGTTTTTAGATTAAAATATTTTTTTCTGTAAAAAGATAGACACTTTTAATGACAAAATTCACTTTGTTAAAACTCACTTTTCTGTGAAAAAATAGGTTTTTACAAATTTCTGACTGTCTCTAATGAACACTCAAGAACCCATTTACACATGCAAGTACTTGTTTTGTACATATACATTATATTTTGTGAGTGTATGTTATGTGCGAATGTTTGAAAATTTGACCCAAAGTTAAATCCAGCTTCTCAACAATACTCACTATTTCCTTGGAGATGGTTTGAATCTGCAGGCTAAATTGTTCAGCTAAGATTTTTATTTAGTCGTCTACTCTGAGTGAAAGACTTCCAGCTCCTCTTTCCTTGGCTCTGCAACTCTTTGTCAAAGTCTGTTAGCAATTCAAAACCTGTGTATGTTTTAAAAAATCATTTAAAGACTTTTAGTGGAGAAGCAGCATAGCTTTATAGATAGGACTTTGGACTGGGACTTATGAGACCTGGCTCTCCCATTGCTTTGCTCCATGTTTCAGTTTCCCTGTCCGTAAAGTGGGGATAATAATACTGTGATATTACCCAGCATACAATCTAGACAGCTGAATAGCTGTGTCTCCTCAGTTCTCCAACCTGGGATGCTTTTTACACTGCTTTACTGGTGGAGGGCCACTCTTGACCAGTTAACACACAGCCTAAAGCATGTAACTTGCTACCAGCTACACAGTATTGAATGCTACTAGCTAGTCACTCATGAATTACACTGCAGAAGAACACCGGAAGATACTCTAATCTCAAACTTTCCCCCAGAAATGTGTGTCTTGTATTGCCCAGCACCTTGCTGAACAATGCAAACTCATATAAAGTCTGTCGTTTCATCAGTGAAAAATGATATGAACCAACTTTGTTATCCCAAATAGAGTCTCTCCCACACACTTTAATGTAGACACACTGGTTAGATAAAAAAGTGAAACATGTTTATTAACTACAGAAAGAAAAGAAAGATTTTAAGTGATTACAAGTAATGAGGCATAAAGGTCAGGACTGGTTACCAAAAAAATAAAAAAGATCAAATACAAGCTAAATGCCTAACAAAAAAAGCTTAGTGAATTTAAAAGCAAAAGTTTTCTCTCACCATAAGCTTACAGTAGTCTGTCCTGGCCTGCTTCAGCCAGGATTTCACCCCCTTCCCAGTTCAGTTCTTTGAGAGTCATTGATGTCATGAGCAGAGATGAAGGAGGAAAGTGAGGTCAAGCATTTCCCCCCTCTTTATAATTCAATTTCTTGTGATAGAAATATCCTTGATGAGTCATGGTGACAAACACTCTCTTGTGGACTTGAGGTTTGAACCATCCTTGTGATGAAATGCAAATTTCTTTTTCACACCTTCCCCCTGCCAGAAAATGGCCGTTTAAGCAGGTGATAGCCTATTAACACCTGGCTAGGGTGCCAATGTGTCTTTGTCCCTGAAAAACAGGTTTGGGCCTGCCTTTTTAACTTTGGAACATGTTACAGCAATATTATACAGTAGAATTTTATAAATTTACATACAATGCTGCCACACATATTTTACTTGGACAATGATGTTCAGCAGATTATGAGTTTAATAATGGAACCTCACAAGGCATACTTTGTACAAAATTTATCATAGCCTTGTAAAAGTGGTAAACATAATGGTATAGATGGTCACAAATATCCTTTGAAGTGAAAAAAGATATATAAGTGACAATTATAATTATTATCAGGAGTGGATAATCTAATTTGGCAAAATACACTCACACACACACACACTTTAATATCACTCAGTTTTTACAACCAAACTTGATCAGATCAAATTTTATCCCTGAAAATATTCAGCTACTTTTCTTTTACTGGTTTTCCCCCACTTCTGATGGCCAGAAACAAAATGGGCAAAAAACAACAAAAAAGACTGCTATTTTGAGATTTCAAATTTCACAGAGGTTCAGATAAGCATCTAAATGTTTCTAGGCTTATCTGAATTGAATCCAAACCCTGAAATACTCAGGGTTCACCCATCACCTCTCTCTCAATCTCTCTCTCTCTCTTTCGTTTGTTTTTGTGGGTTTTTTCTCTCAAGAAATGTCACTTCCTGCAAAGTTAATACCTTGGTTGTGAAAACTGTTGCAGTATAAAAATCAAAAATTGTTTCTGTCCTAGGATTTCAGCCAGTACACTTCTCCAGAGACAGAGTGTAACCGCACAACATACCCAGCCCCCCAGCAATCAATACCTGCTAAATCTTAGCTTTTAAAGATTTGCCTTCCTTGTTTCATGTTCTTCAGTGTTCTGCACATTGAATTGATTGCTTCAGTTGAAAATTAGCTTAGACAAGCAAAAATGTAGGTGTTACTCACTACAACTCATGGAACAATATTACAAAATACAAGTAAAGCAGCTCACCTGCACTGAAAAATGAAATATAGGCAGCTATGGGGCAATAAAATAAGCCTATAGGAGCATCTACTAAAACATTTTAGATTTAGAAAAAAATAAAAAGAGTAAAGTGCTCAGCTGCCATCTGAAGACTGGAAATTTCAGGCCCATTTCTGAATGTTTGTGCCTCATAGCTGCACTGTTTCACTATTAGGGCTTGTCTTCACTACCTGGGTAAGTCGACCTAAGTTACGCTACTCCAGCTATGTAAATAACATAGCTGGAGTTGAGGCAGCTTAGGTCGACTTACCCCTGAGTCTTCACTGCACTGCATCAACAGTACTCACATGATTGGAGTACTGTCATGGATGGATATAAACTGTTCAGGAAAGACAGGCAGGGCAGAAAAGGTGGGGGAGTTGCTTTGTATGTAAGAGAGCAGTATGACTGCTCAGAGCTCCAGTACGAAACTGCAGAAAAACCTGAGTGTCTCTGGATTAAATTTAGAAGTATGAACAACAAGGGTAATGTCGTGGTGGGAGTCTGCTACAGACCCCCAGACCAGGGGGATGAGGTGGACGAGGCTTTCTTCCAGCAACTAACAGAAATTGCTAGATCACAGGCCCTGGTTCTCATGGGTGACTTTAATCACCCTGATATCTGCTGGGAGAGCAATACAGCAGCTCACAGACAATCCAGGAAGTTTCTGGAAAGTGTAGGGGACAACTTCCTGGTGCAAGTGCTGGAGGAACCAACTAGGGGAAAAGCTTTTCTTGACCTGCTGCTCACAAACAGGGAAGAAATAGTAGAGGAAGCAATAGTGGATGGGAACCTGGGAGGCAGTGACCATGAGATGGTCGAGTTCAGGATCCTGATACAAGGAAGAAAGGAGAGCAGTAGAACAGAGACCCTGGACTTTAGAAAAGCAGACTTTGACTCCCTCAGGGAACTGATGGGCAAGGTCCCCTGGGAGAATAACATGAGGGGGAAAGGAGTAGAGGAAAGCTGGCTGTATTTTAAAGAAACCTTATTGAGGTTGCAGGAACAAACCATCCCCATGTGTAGGAAGAAAAGTAAATATGGCAGGCGACCAGCTTGGCTTAACAGTGAAATCCTTGCTCGTCTTAAACACAAAAAAACAGCTTACAAGAAGTGGAAGATTGAACAAATAACCAGGGAGGAGTATAAAAGTATTGCTCAGGCATGCAGGTGTGAAATTAGGAAGGCCAAATCACACTTGGAGTTGCAGCTAGCCGGAGATGTTAGGAGTAACAAGAAGGGTTTCTTTAGGTATGTTAGCAACAAGAAGAAAGTCAAGGAAAGTGTGGGCCCCTTGCTGAATGAGGGAGGGAACCTAGTGACAGAGGATGTGGAGAAAGCTAGTGTACTAAATGCTTTTTTTGCCTCTGTCTTCACAGACAAGGTCAGCTCCCAGACAGCTGCACTCTGCAGCACGGTATGGGGAGGAGGTGACCAGCTCTCTGTGGAGAAAGTAGTAGTTCGGGACTATTTAGGAAAGCTGGACGAGCACAAGTCCATGGGGCCGGATGCGCTGCATCCGAGGGTGCTAAAGGAGTTGGCCGATGAGATTGCGGAGCCATTGGCCATTATCTTTGAAAAATCATGGCGATCGGGGGAGGTCCCGGACGACTGGAAAAAAGCTAATGTAGTGCCCATCTTTAAGAAAGGGAAGAAGGAAGATCCAGGGAACTACAGGCCAGTTAGTCTCACCTCAGTCCCTGGAAAAATCATGGAACAGGTCCTCAAGGAATCAATCCTGAACCACTTAAAGGAGGGGAAAGTGATCAGGAACAGTCAGCATGGATTCACCAAGGGCAAGTCATGCCTGACTAACCTAATTGCCTTCTATGATAAGATAACCGGCTCTGTGGATGAGGGGAAAGCAGTGGATGTGCTATTTCTGGACTTTAGCAAAGCTTTTGATACAGTCTCCCACAGTATTCTTGCCAGCAAGTTAAAGAAGTATGGGCTGGATGAATGGACGGTAAGGTGGATAGAAAACTGGCTAGATGGTCGGGCTCAACGGGTAGTGATCAATGGTTCCTTGTCTAGTTGGCAGCCGGTATCAAGTGGAGTGCCCCAAGGGTCGGTGCTGGGGCCGGTTTTATTCAATATCTTCATTAACGATCTGGAAGATGGTGTGGACTGCACCCTTAGCAAGTTTGCAGATGACACTAAACTGGGAGGAGTGGTTGATACGCTGGAGGGTAGGGATAGGATACAGAGGGACCTAGACAAATTAGAGGATTGGGCCAAAAGAAATATGATGAGGTTCAACAAGGACAAGTGCAGAGTCCTGCATTTAGGACGAAAGAATCCCATGCACTGCTATAGACTAGGGACCGAATGGCTGGGCAGCAGTTCTGCAGAAAAGGACCTAGGGGTTACGGTGGACGAAAAGCTGAATATGAGTCAACAGTGTGCCCTTGTTGCCAAGAAGGCTAATGGCATTTTGGGTTGTATAAGTAGGGGCATTTCCAGCAGATCGAGGGATGTGATCATTCCCCTCTACTCAGCACTGGTGAGGCCTCATTTGGAGTACTGTGTCCAGTTTTGGGCCCCACACTACAAGAAGGATGTGGATAAATTGGAGAGAGTCCAGCGGAGGGCAACAAAAATGATTAGGGGGCTGGAGCACATGACTTACGAGGAGAGGCTGAGGGAACTGGGATTGTTTAGTCTGCAGAAGAGAAGAATGAGGGGCGATTTGATAGCTGCTTTCAACTACCTGAAAGGGGGTTCCAAAGAGGATGGATCTAGACTGTTCTCAGTGATAGAAGATGACAGAACAAGGAGTAATGGTCTCAAGTTGCAGAGGGGGAGGTTTAGGTTGGACATTAGGAAAAACTTTTTCACTAGTAGGGTGGTGAAGAACTGGAATGGGTTACCTAGGGAGGTAGTGGAATCTCCTTCCTTAGAGGTTTTTAAGGTCAGGCTTGACAAAGCCCTGGCTGGGCTGATTTAGTTGGGTTTGGTCCTGCTTTGAGCAGGGGGTTGGACTAGATGACCTCCTGAGGTCCCTTCCAACCCTGAGATTCTATGATTCTATGATTCTATGAACAGGAGACGCTCTCCAGTCGACTTCCTTTACTCTTCTCGGAGAGCTGGATCAACCGGAGAGCGCTCTGCCATCGATTTAGTGGGTCTTCACTAGATTCGCTAAATTGACCCCTGCTGCATCGATTGCAGCAGTGTCGATTTCCCCATAGTGAAGACCAGCTCTTAGAGAGACAAGGTGGGTGAGATAATATCTTTTACTGGATCTAAATGATATGACCTCACCCACCTTTTCTCTCTAATATCTTGAGACCAACATGGCTACAACAATACTCATTTCACTACCAACTTTAGTGAATGTTTGCAAAGCACTTTGAGACCCCACATTAGAAGGTACTAGAGAAGTGCAACAGTTTAATATGCTATATGAATTCTCAGATGATATGAACGCAAGACAAGATCTTCAAAAGTGACTAGCGATTTTAGGTATCTCCTTTTTGGGGAGGGAGAGAGGCAACTTGAGACACCTTAAAAGGAGTTGATTCTCATTGCTTTCTGAAAATGAGGCCCCTGGGAGAAGTATCAAGTTGGACACCCACAAACTGAGGCACCTGAAATAATTAAGTCACTTTTAAAACTCTTGGTCTCACTTTGTGTGTTTTCTTCCTTAGAAGATGTAACTGTTATTGAGAAACAGTTCCAAATAAAAAGAAAAATACAGTGTGAGAGACCATGGATGGGGTCATACTGAATATATTCTCAATTTTTAGTGCTGAAGGCAAGATTTCTTTTCAAGCTAGGTAGCCAAGTTGAATCACGGCATCTTTAATTACTTGTTTTAGAGGTGGGACATATTTTTGAAGGATTCATTGCAGTAATTTTTCTAATTGCTTATTGTGCAAGAATATTAGGATTAAAAAAAAGATGTGCTGAAATAACGGTGAGGCAGGTGGCTCTGCAGAGATCTGTACTGAGAAGTATTGCAGTAATCTACTGGGAATATACTTTACAGAAGAAAATTATCATTCCTGTAATTATGCCAACATTATCTTATTGCAAGTTGTGTGGGCTCCAATGTGAACTCTTTGGATAGGTAAATTGCCATATGCCTTCAAATATCAAGAGAGCTGTGCTTCCTCCATTGTACATTCCTGATCTCTGTGGCCTTTGTTACATATCTGAAAACTCATCAAAATCCATCTAATTAGAAGACAATAGACTTTAGATTGTTTCAGAGTGACTGCTGTTCCTTTGGAGCCCTCATTGGAATGGACGCATGTGCACTAGAAAGTCTGGGGCATCACACAGCAACTGCCTCCCTGCATAGATCCTTCATCTGCTCAAACTATTATGTTAAATGAGAAACTGAGAGTGATACATGGAAATGGGATGAATATATGTTTTGTTTCATTCTGATTTTATTTTCTAATTTTTCTGCCTGGGGTGCTGCTAACATTTCTTTAAAAAATGACTGTGATTAACTTGTAATTTCTATGAATAATCACCGTTAAGTATAGAAGCATAGGACGAGATTCTGCAAACACATACATGTTTAACCTATGCACATGCTTAACTTCACTCAACTGAGTAGATGCATTGACTTTGTTGGGACTGTTTGAGTGATTAGTGCATAAATGCCAGGGCATAAATGTTTTCAGGGTCTGGCTCTTAATGATCTCACACACACACACACATATATATGAGAATATTAGGAGTAAAAAAAAAAAACATGACTGAAATAACAGTGAAGCTGTTGGCTCTGCAGAGATCTGTACTGAGAAGTATTGCAGAAATCTACTTTACAGAAGAAAACTATATATATATATATTTTTTGAAAGTTATCTTTTATCAAAGCTAGATATTTACTTACCAAAATAGATACCCCTTTCTTCCCTTTTTCCTCCCAACAAACACTTCTATGTTAGAAAGGATGAAACTTGAAACATCTTCCAGAGGCCTTAATGAATTTATAACACACATGAAAATCATCTCTCATAATTGAAAATGTTTGTATTTCAAATGGAACAGGTTCACTCTCATTGAGATTTGATTATTTTGCAAGTCATTTATTGACTGATATGTGAACAATTTTCCAAGACTTAAATGCTACCATCAAGGTCTCAAGTCAAAAACGGTTTGTCTGATTAACCTTAACCTTTCAAAAAACAAAAACAAACAAACAAACAAAAAACAAAAAATACCCCTCCTCTTGGGACAGGCTAGATGGGCCATAAAATAGCTTTGAGGGGGATGCCTGAGGGCTAGTGATGCCAAATAAGCTTAAAACAGAACCTGGGTCAGAACTATAATTATGGAGCTATTACCTTGACTGTATAATGGGATGTTACAATATAATAAGCAGGTAGCATCTACTGTTGTGGCAGGGCATGAGGTGAAGAGGATTTCACTTCAAGGGAAATGACTAAACACCAAGTGTGACAGTGTGCCATCCCACAGTGAACCCCTGATGGCATGGCCTGGCCTTGCAGCTTCCCTGCCCTCAGTTCTCCCCTGATTCTCCCACTAATTTATTCACAGCCCAGAGTATTTAAAGTAACATTCCCTTTTGGGTCTAATATATTAAGTCTTTATGAAATACAGTCTCCTTTGACCCTTCAGGCCCAAACCCTTCCTTGTTGGGTCTTAAATACACTCTTGTCCCAAGGCTTCAGGTTCCTGTTTCTCCTCCAGTGCCCTCTGTGATGGAATACACCCCCTTATTCACACCCTACTCATTGTTGTAACAATCTTTGAACAAGGTATGCATTGTAAGGTATCATTTGAAAACTCAATTTGCTGCTCAGTATTGTCTTGGTAAAATATGTGTGGCAACACCGATTATAAGATCCCCCTGTATGATGTTATTAACCCATGTTCCAAACCACGTAGCCCTGCCCAAACAGAAGTTGGCAAACAGGTGTCCTAAACAAAGGTATGTGTACTTGCCTCAATTTGCATTTAAGCAGTAAACAGAATCATCCAACAGAAAAGGAAAACAGAAAGCTCAAACGGGTGAAAAAAGTGATCAGGAAATATCCTTCCACATAGGCTCTTTGTCTCCTGGTTCTCAGCTGGAACTGTTTTTCAAGCGGGGAACTGAAACTATAAAAAGGAGGTACAAACACAAGACCCACCTCTCTCTCTCTTCCTGCTCATCTCATTCTCTTCACCAAGACAACAAAAGGAAACATCCATTGGACTCTGGGGGACGGGTCTTGACCTGAAAGTTTGGTCAGTAATCTGCTAGAGCATGTAGTGAGAAAGTTTGTTTTGCAACTAAGATAGTTTCTTCAGCAGATACTAGGAAGCATTTTCTCTTTATTTTTCTTGTAACCGTTTCTGACTTTTCTGCCTCATTACTTGTACTCACTTAAAATCTCTTTGTAGTCAATAAAGAGTTTTATCTATTCTAGTGTGCTTAAATTGAAGTGTCTGGGTAACTAAGGTAATAAGATGGTACATTATTCCTTTAAAAAATAACAGACAATATATTTGTACTGTCCAGTAGATGGCTGGGCAGTACAGGACATACATTTCTAGGGAAAGAACTGGGAGTCTGTTGAGGTCACCCTGCAGTATAACCCAGGTTGGTGAGAGCCAAGGTGTAACTGGAAGGCTATAGTACACATAGACACTCAGGGTGTGGCTTCCCTTCTGGAAGGCTGCTTGTGAGCAGCCCAGGTGGGACCTACTACAGCAAGGCATTGTATGATACCCATGGTTCCAGGGCAGGGGTGACACAGCCCCACTACTAGTCTCAATTGTACCCTGGTAGGTCACACCCTTCAAACTAGAAAGCTCTGCCAGTCCCACTGAAGCCCTTGGCCTCTCTGTACAATCTTTCCCACAGGTCTCCTCCCTCCCCCCCCCATCCTGATCTCTGAATTTACAACACCTTCCCTTGGATTAAGTGTACAGTGATTCAAGAAGGCTTAGCCAGCAGCCCAGTATCTGGATTGCTGCCCTATTCAATTGATCCTCTCTTCACCCTTGAACTCAAACTTCTCCTTTTTGAAGGGGCCCCATAGCCCTCCTTTGGGGCCATGCTATGGTTCAGGCAAACTTCCCCAACCGACTACTCTCCCCTCTGGTTCCGGTTCCCATCCTAGGGAGAGACTTTCCTGTCTCAATCTACAATTCTTCTCTCCTCTCTTCTCTTCTCTCTTTTACTTGCATCATTTAACAGCTGGATTTTGTCACGTTCAAGAAGTAGCTACTTGATTAACACCTGGGTCCATTCCCTAGCTTATCTGATGTTCCCTTGAACACCTATTCCCTATGTCATGGAACAGGGGTTGGCTGGCTTTGAGCACCACTACCTATTAATGGAGACCGACAACTCTCTTACTCCAAAAAAGTTGGATGTTCAAAGAGCAGATAATTTTATGTTGCTACCTATGTCAGAGCGAGGAGAAGAGACAATCCTTGAACTAAGATTTGAAAACAGCTAATCAGTTAGAGGAAGTGGCAGTGGAATAATCCAAAGGGTAGAATAAATATGAAACAAGGATCTATTATGGAGAGGCAAGGGATGTGTCATTAGCAATAAGTCAATACAGCAAACAAGCAGAGTTGCAGGAAAGAGATTTTTATTGAGCATTCATAAAGACCAGGGTTACATGCAGAGAAGGTATCTATCTGGTGGCATCCTAGCCCTGCTTATATTCCTGAGCCCCTGGTGTCATACCAAACTAGGTCCCCTCCTGAAACCTGTCCCTCTTTTCCAGTTCCACTCTTCATACTTCAAAGAAGTAAAAGAAAGAAAGAAATCTGATATTAGGGAAGCACAGATGGAAAAATATTTAATGCTGCAACTAGGTCAGATCCTAGATTTTGCTGGATTATGCATAAAGTAAGAGAGGCACAGATCTCAAATTACATAAAAGCATAGAACCATATGGTTAGAAGGAAAATCAAGGGTCCTCTAATTTAACTCCTTTCCAAGTTACAGGATTTGTTGGGTCTAAAATGTGGGAAATGGAAACATTTTTATTCTCTGTTTGTACAATACCAACCATAAAGGGGTCCTGTTCTATGACTAGGACTCCTAGGCGTTGTGGTAATACAAATAACATTTTTCCCCAACAAGAATGTATGACATTACCCCGGGTACAATCTGGACTGCTGCACAGCTGTGTCCAACCTGGGGAGGGGGTGCCTTTTACCCTGCTTTGCTGTGAGAGCAACCACTCCTGACCTACTCTCACACAGCTCCTAGCATGTAAATTACTTCCAGGTATATTGTGTGAGTATTTAGCCAGCCACCCTTGAATTACATTGCAGAGAGACACTATCAAATGTCCAGTCCCAGACTTGTCCCCAGAAATGTGCATCTTTTATTGCCCAGCTCTTTCCTTCTGGACAATACAAGCTCATAGAAAGTCCATCATTTTATTAATAGAAAATGATATGCATAAATCCTATTATCTCAAACACTTCAATCCAAATACACTGGTTTAGAAAAAACAATAAAACAAGTTTATTAACTACAGAAAGATAGATTTTAAGTAATTAAAAATAATGAGGCATACAAGTCAAAATTGGTTACAAAGAAATAAAAGGTAAAATGCAAACTAATACCTAACTTAAGCCAAGTGAATTTAAAGCAAAAAGGTTTCTCTTACTATATGCTTAGATCAGTCTGGCTGGATTCCTTCAGCCAGGACCGCTCCCTCAGTTTAATGATGCTTCCTTTGTCTTTCAAGAATTGTTGATGCCGTGAACAAGGATAAGGGGAAAGAGGTGATTTGTGGCCTCTGTTCTCCTTTTTTATAGCATTTCTCTTCTTTGAGAATCATCTCCAGCTGGGGTTCATGTGACAGCTAGTCTGTGGGATGGGAACCTCCAGCTGTTACTTTGCTACCGTGTAAATTTCTCGCTCACACCATTTTTCCTGATAAAGAATGACCACTTAACCAGGTGATAGCCAGGTGTCAGCATAATCAAATGGACTGAGGTGCTAGCTAGTCTTTTGTTTCTGGGAACTGATTTGAAGCTGTTTCCCTAGACTTGGAGCATGTCCGATACAGTAGAATTTCATAACTTTACATACAATGTCCAGGTAAAATATGTGTGGCAACAATAATGTTCAGCAGATTATGAGTTTTCAAATTCCACCTCACAAGGCATACTTTGTTCAAAATGTATCATCTTGTAAAAAGGATGAACATAAGGGTACAGATAGCCAATGAGGGAATTGAAGTTCATGTCTCTAGCAGCAGATAGAAGGAGGAACTTTTAGTAGCAATTACTATATGTAGCAGTGGAGAGTCTAGGAGGACCCCAAGGACTTGAACTATCTTGATACTAGAGCGACAAGTACCTTTCTTTCCTTTTGTCGTCTTGGTGAAGAGAATGAGATGAGCAGGAAGAGAGAGAGGGGTGGGTCTTGTGTTTGTACCTCCTTTTTATAGTTTCAGTTCCCCGCTTGAAAAACAGTTCCAGCTGAGAAGTGTTGACCCTGGACTTCTAAATATATCACTGTTCCCACCAGTATCAGCTTGATCTTGGCTCTAGTATTTTATCATAAGAGTAGAACAGGCAATGTCCGTAAAAACAGTAATCACGTATTGACTTTTTAATGTCATCTGTAATCTTTTCTGCATCTATCTTTGCTGATTTCTTTAGGTGTATATCCCTGCAATATGTCCTCCTGGCTTCTTTCTCTGGCAGCATAAAGCTGTTGGGTCCAGCTTTCTGAGGGAATCCCTTTGTGATATAGACTTGCCCGCTCAAAATTTACACTGGGGCAGGCCCCATTATCAGGGGAATATAAAGGCCAGCTTTGTTCAACCCCAGTCCTGCAATGAACACAGAATGGCTGCACCAGAAAAGTTGGCCCAAAATGTAGGATGAGAGAGACTGCAGCATTCTGATTTGATCCACATTTTTCCCGAACTGAAAAGCAAAATTATCTATCAGACAGATCCTATAAGAAGCTTCTTTTTAAAAAAAAAAAAAAAAAAGATTTTTCATTAGACAGCTTTTGTTTTATAGATTATACTGCCCTCTCTGTAAATAAGTTTATTATTTTTGCTGTAACCTGGTAGGATTACATTACACTCCAGCAGCCAGAGAAAGAAAATATTTTCTTAATGTATTCTATCACCTACTTAAGAAGGAAAATAACTTGCCAGATATTTATTGATTTCTGCTTCTGTTTTATGCTTTCTATTTCTGTGCTGCTGCCTTTTATTGGAATAATTTTACCACCCTTTTCCCACATCCATCTGCATCTGTCTCCTTTGTTCCTTACTGTAAGAACATATGTATGTATGTATGTATGTAAGAGCTAAAGTTGCAAATGGATTTATCCTGTTGGGCGTGAATGCCTTCTAGGATGTTGCTTATGTGCGTAATACCGAAAACAGTTCACAACTGTGACAATAATGGACCTAAAGTTTCATGTGTCAGTGGGTTTTCAGACACCCAAAGAGACTGATGTATATAATAGAGAAGAGCAATAAATAACAAAACAAAACAGGTTTTCAAAAGCTAGAGTTAGAGTCCTCACAGACAAAAAGTGCCTGTATACCCATGCCAATGTTTGCATCCACATGTTTACATACCCAGTTCATGCAACTGCCTATGCAAATAGTGTTAGGATGCACAGCGGCAGACTTTGCATATGCAAATACAGCTGCATGTAAATATACACAAATTTTACATGTGCTATTGGGCCTCAGCTTCAGGAGAAATTAACTGAAGTGAAAAGGTCAGAAAAGTGAAAACAAAGAACATCTTTGTGAAAGCTTTTGTTTCTCATAGAATTTACACAGGTATGGAGCTAATGTTCTTTTATTAGCAGATCTCCAGCAGTATACTCCACACTTTAACAGCTGATGGATAAAACTAACTGCTGGCAGGGCAGGGGTTTCTCAGATTACAATACAGCAGCCCAAAAGGGACATCATTACATATTCAGACAAGGCACTTTTAAATATATATCCCTAGGATACATAAAGGCAGATTAAAAAAAGCAAAATACTAGAAACATTAAGGCCCTGATTTTCATGGTCAGAGTCTGTTACTGAACGTGGAATATATAAATGCATATTTTTGCATACAGGTCTGTCTCATCTTACGCTGGGGTTACGTTCCGCGGTCAGCGCCTAAAGCGAAAACCGCGTATAGTCAAAATTACATTGAGTGTAATGGCGGGCAGAATCGCCCGCACTACAGAAACAGTATTTAAATTGTTATTTTTCTCTTTTTTTTTTCTTTTTTCTTGTTTTTGCCGACCGTATAAAGCTGAAATCGCACATGTTAAATGCGCCTAAGATGCGACAGACCTGTATACAACTTTGAAAATCTCAGCCTAACCCTTTTCCCACTTATAACTCTTTATCTCAGAATATATTACATGAAAAAGATTAGAAAAATAATAATTGGAATGAAATCCAGAGTGATGTGCAAAGTATGGAAATCTGTATCCTCAGAGAAGATCTCTGGAAAGTGCCTGTACCATCTTCAGATAATACCACTAATGTAATGCTGCCTGTGTTGTTTCTTCTCCAAATGTATGTTCCATGCAAATCTGATACGATTGGATATTTATTACATGATTTACTTGTGTGATTTTAATTGAAGGCAGGACACAGACATTTTTAGATAAGCATCGTTAGTGTATTTTTGTAAATTGAATAAGAATATTAAACAACCCAAATTTTAGATAATGACACGTGAATGGGAATGGATAAAAGAAAAACTGACCTTAACTAAATCAAATTTCCCTGATTTTCTGTCTATTATTTTGTAGACTGACTATTAGTATGGTATCTAAAAATATATAATCTCATTTCTTCACCCTTTCCCAGTGGATGTTTCCTTTAATTTTTTTATTTTGTGTTGATTTAATTTATTACCATCCCCTTCTCCTCTACCTCCATTCTTGCATTTCCCCCTCTAATTGTCCTATAGTAGATAGGTAGGTAGATAAATCTATGTACCTATCCACTTACGTACATACTTATATAGGCCACATCAGTGTGCTGTCTGAGTACCTCCCATTACTTAGAACAGGATTTCTTTTATTTTCCTTCCCTGTTCCTAAGAAACAGGCACATGAAGATTCTTCCCAAGGGCTGGTTCAAGATTACGTTGCTCTCTGCCAGAAGAAACAACAATAACCACTAATGGCTGTCTCACAACAGTACCTTTATGGTCACAGATTATCATAGATTACAGAATGGATGAATCTCAGATGTCCCAGATGTCGAGCCCGGACGGTTACCAATACCTGAGGGTTGTGGAGGATTGGGTAATCAGTGAGGCGGAGATGGGTGCGAACCCTGCCAATAGGGGCACTCTCCGCCAAGATCTGAGCCCTCTTCCACACTCCCGTTCGGGCTCGGCGTTATGCTGGCTGGGACCCCTCATTGAGGAAAGCCTCTGGATGGTAAATCCAACCACTACCTCCTCGTGGTGAGAGTCGGTAACCGGCTTGAATAGCGGGGTGGATTGCGGAGGACAAATCCCCATCCCCCGTTGGGGTGGGGATGGGGGTGGGCAGCCCCAACAAATCTGCTCCCCTGGTAAGGGTACCCTCCCCTAGGTACGGGTTGAATCCCCCGTTAAGGGTTAGTTTCCCCCTGGCAAGGGTTATATTTTTTAACTATGGGAAAAATAAAATTTTATTTACATACCAGATTGGTGCTGGACCGGGTAAACAACACCCCCGCTGCCGGCTGGCAGTGTCAAATATATTAGGGGTGTAATTCAGGTTGCTGGTCCTACGTATAAGATGCTTTTTAGTGAGTGGATTTCTCACGAGTCTGAGAAAAGAGACCTCCCTATTGAAAATGAAAAGGGAGTTGAGGAAATTGAATTGATAGGTGAGGACCGGGTTGAGGATGTTTTAACATTTTTACCTATGGTTTTTACTAACGACACTTTTAATAATTTAGATGTGGACAATTTTAATCCTGGTTTTGAGTATTTAAATGCATTTGAAGATCTGTATTTTAAAGAATCTGGGCATTTTAATACTAATTTAACTAATATAACTACTGTTTTTAACAATATAAATAGAGATAATTTAACACATTTACCAAATGTATTAAATAGTAGCTGATGGAAAGATGGAGTTTTTTATCTAGAATACCCTGTTGATTGTTTTAATTGTCCGATTTGCCTGCAGATTTTAGCAACATTTGGAAAATGGGCAAAACATATTAATGTACATAAAAGCAAGGCCATTGGGGTGGTCTGCAAAAAGTGTGGAAAATCCTCTCAGTTCCATAATATAGTATGCCACTACCCCAAATGCGTGCCCAGGGAAGTGGATACCCCGGTGAAGGACTATACCTGCTCAAGTTGTGGGCCGGCTTTTCATACTAACTCGGGCCTAAGACAGCATTGTAGACAGACATCCTGCTATTAGAAATGAACAGAGAAAAGAAAATATAGCGTCTAGGAGTATGGTAAGAGAGTCAACTTGTTCTCGATCTCAGATTTGGACGGATCATGAGATTGAATTGCTTATTCAATTGGAGACCAAATATCTAGGAAAAAGGAAGATAAACAAGTGTATTGAAAGCGAATGAAAAACAAAGACTAATAAACAATTTTCGGATAAAAGGTGTGAATTGGCTAAGAGAAAGATATAGTTATTGATGAAGTGGGAGAAGTAGATAGGAATGAAGAGAATATACTGGAAGTTCCACCTCCAAGAGAGAAAATCTTGCCACTAAAGGAGCATCCATTTGTGGACAAGGTGGGGAAGGTATGTAGGCAAGGGAGACAAAGTAGGAAAGCTGGAGAAATATTGAATAGCCTAGAGGAAATCAAAATTTTATTCAAGGAAAATCACAAAAATTCGGTTGGGTGGGCAATGGTGGAGAAGTTGTGTAACTCGTTGATAGAGAGAGATACCAGTAGATGTGAGGAACAGGAGATGAAAAATAATAATAGAACAGGGAATGGAGGGGCAGGTGAGAAAGAGACAGTCTAACTTTATTCGGAGATATGCCACTAAGAAGGCTAGATACAAATTTTACCAACAATTATTTGTTAAGGATAAAAGAAGATTAGCTCGCATAATCATGGGAGAACCGGATAGGGCTAGTTGTAATATTCCCCTCAAAGATATTGAGACCTACTATGTAGATACATTGGAAAAAATTGGACATGGAAGTACGGTAGGATGGCCCCCGGCCACAGAGAGAGTGGATAATGATTTATGTGGATAAAATCAGGGAGGCCCTGAGAGAAATTCGCAAAGATAGTGCCCCTGGCCCAGATAAAACAACCGTGAATGATTTATGGGATATTTTTTATCTGGGCTCCTTAATTCTCACAAAAAAAAATAATATATGGTTTTTAAATAGGCAGATCCCAGATATTTTTAAAGAAAATAGAACTATTTTAATTCCTAAAGTGCAAATTGAGGAAGAATTAAAGAAACTATCCTCCTGGAGGCCATTAACAATAGGTTCTGTGTGGATACGACTGTATACAAAAATTTTAGCTAAAAGATTAATGACTGCAGTCAAAATTTGCAATAGACAAAAAGGTTTTATTTCTGCTCCAGGATGTGAAGAAAATATTTCAATTTTAGACAATTTGATAAAGGGAGCAAATCAAAAGGGAGAGGAATTAGCCATTGTATTTGTGGATTTGGCTAAGACATTTGATTCGGTGGGACATGGACATATTATGTCTGGCCTGAGAAGGTTTGGGATAGATGAGCACTTTATAGAAATTATTAGGGACCTCTACGATAACTGCACTACAAGGGTTTGGGTGGGTGAAAAGAGCACTGAGTCTATTTTAATAAGGAGTGGGGTTAAGCAAGGCGACCCTTTATCTCCTATTTTATTCAATATTGCCATAGATCCTTTATTAACTAAGTTCGAAACCGAGGGCTCTAGGTTTTATATTCAAGGGAATAGTGTCACGTCGTTGGCATTTGCCAACGACGTTGCAATTTTAAGTGGGTCGTATCAATTTTAAGTGGGTCGTATCAAGGGATGGCCAAAAATCTGGGAATTTTAGATTGTTTTCTGCAGAAATACAAACCTTCGGGTTAATGTGAAAAAGACTAAGGGATTTCACATACTAGCAAAATGTAAAACTTATGTGATTAACCCCAAGGATAATTGGAGAATGGGTACTGATATTTTTGATTATGTACAGCCAGAAGAATTCAAAAAATACTTGGGGGCAAGGATAGATCTTTGGATAGGGATTGGAGGAATGTCTCTTAAGGACAAATTGTCTGAATGGAGTGATAGTTTAAATAAGACTCCTCTTAAACCAGCCCAAAAACTGATGATTTTACAAATGTATATTTGACCTAGGTTATTTTATAATTTACTTTTAATTGAGCCCCCTTTTTATCTTTTATATGAGTTGGATGTTTTAGTTAGGAAAATAGCAAAACTGATTTTACATCTCCCACAAAGTACCACCGATGGATTATTTTATCAAGGGGAAGAGATGGAGGACTTGCATTAACCAAATTTAGTGTACAAGTACCCAACATGCGTATCTGCAAGTGGAAAAGACATACTGTCTCTAAAGATAATTGGATAGATTTATCCTATCTGTATGCTGGAGAAAATTTAGTTGATAAAATATTGGTTCTTAGTGCAGCAACACCAAATTCTAAGAAATGGAGGGAGAAAGATTTTTTTAGATGGTATGGGTTGAGGTGCCAGGGGGTAGGTTATTAAGTATTTTTAAAATGATGTAATTAGTAATTCAATTTTGAAAAGATCTTGTATGGTGAAATCCTCCTCACTGATTGCCGCATTACAGCTTAGGGATAATGTGTACCCTACAAGGGAAACATTGGCAAGAGAGAGAGAAGGATTAAATGCCACCTTAGATGGTGTGGTAAGGCTAGGGAGACAATACCACATATATCTGGACAATATTTTAAAACTAAAGAGGCTAGGATAAGAAGACATAATAGGGTAGTTTCTGCAGTAGTAGATAAGGTGTGTAAATTGGGGTGGAAATCAATAGTAGAACCTCACTGAAGAACTAAAGAAGGAAATTTGAGAAAGCCAGATATTGTTTTTGTAAAAGGAAATATTGCGGTGGTGGTGGATATCACAATTCGTTGGGAGGATAATGCCGATAGTCTGGAGAAAGCCCACAAAGAGAAGGTCGTCTATTACTTCGAATTGGAGGAAGATACTAAGAAACTAATGGGAGGTACAAATGTCCACTTCTTCGGTCTCGTAGTTGGGGCTTGTGGCAAATGGAGTGAAGGAAATGATGATCTTTTAAAAATTTTAGGAATTGAGAGAGGTAAACATTTTAAGAAAAATATTTGTAGACTCGTTTTATATGCCACTGCAGATATGAAGGCTATGGTCAGTGACAAATAGAGATCCCAGAGCTCCAGTCTGTGTATCCTACTATTACTAAATTTTAGCTATTTTTTCCATATTTTAAATTTATGGATTATCGGTTATCAATACCTTTATATCCATTGCTATTTATTTATCTGTCCTTTCATATAGTGGTTTTAAGTTATTAATAAATACTTATACATTTGGATTGATCTCCTATTTTAAATTATTCTTTTTACTGGACTTGGATGCAGACTGGCCACGTATAATAACCAGGAAAGGGCAGAAAGTCACACCTGTACATAAATAGCCCCAGACAGATTGATTCCCATCACCTTTCAGGAGAGGCAAATATTTTATTACCTTTTCTTATTGTTACTTGCTGGGATTTTGCCAGGTCTGTTGCCAAGTTCTTCTGACATTATTTGTAGAAATCACATATGGGAGGGCTGGATATGCCAATTCCCCAATGCTTAAAATGTCATTTGCATAAGTGCCTCATCCATCTGGCAGTGGAGCTTGTGGGCATGTCATCCAGAGTGCCACAGTATTTAAAAAAGGGGAGAGAGAGGGAGGAGGGAATCTAAGTAGACACTGGCAGCAGGCATTGACCATACATCTTAGAACAGACCATTACTGCATTATACGCTGGCCACATTATTCAAATGATTTCTCTTATCCCAAGTTCAAAATCTTTCATTAGGGAAACCATCTTCTTTGTACTCATACGTTCAGCACATCTGTCTCACTGAGACTGCCTCAGAGGAAAAAAATACCAAACATTCTGGTATTTTGCCAACATAGGCAGAAAACAAAAAAAACTTTAAAAATCCATCAGGAAATCACCAATTATGACAGTTTATGTTGTGTGCTGTGGTCTGTGGGATTTGGGGATTCGAGACTCTGTGTATGGCTTCTGATGAAGTAGTAGTGTTTTTCTTTTTTTAAGACCCGTCATCACTCACACAGACATTTTGGTGTAAACAGCCACCGCATTATGAAATATAAGAAACATAACAAAAAAGCCCACAACTATCCTGCTAACTTAAACCGGCAATGACTTAATGTGGATGTACACACGGAAATCAATTTGTATTAATGGATCCGTTTAAAGCCATAATCCAGATGAATGATATATTTGGCTCTTCAAAGAAGAATAATTATCTTGGTGTTAAAGTACTGGACAGGGACTCAGAATAACTGGATTGAGTTTCCTATATGACCTTGGGCAGACTTTCAGTTAAATGTGGGTAATATTTCCTCTCTCTTACCTATTTAGACTATAACCCCCTCACAACAGGGTATTGCTTTAACTGTGTGTTTGTACAGTACCTAGCACAATGAAGGCCTGGTCATGCTTAGAGTCTATATGCTCTACTGTAAAAGTAATAAAATAATCAACATTATTATTATACTCTGGGAGAATTTGGAAACTTTGTTCCATGGCTATGAAAATTGTTTACAAAGATATTAGTGTCATTTTTACTATAAGATATCTGAATTTCTTCAGGATACCTATGGTAAAAGTGTGTTTTTGTTGTTGTTGTTGTTTCTCTCTCTCTCTCACCCACACCCACTGAAATCTGCATAATGAGATAAAATGTATGTTATTGGTGGTTACACAAGTGAAAGGAAAAGCCTTGCACTTCTAGTTTATTACTGTAGTTATGCTTGATTAAACCTATCCCTTTAACTTCAGCAACCAATTTTGAAAGCTAGAGTGAAGGATGCTATAGGGTCATGTTTAATGTCTGACTGTGTAACTTGCAGGGTGGGAAAAAAATCCCACTAAAGTTTCTGTGCAATAATATAGTATATGCAGATTTTGAAATAAATTTATTTCAAAGTGTCTATGGGAGATTGTGACTGTTTTTCCTGGGGTGCAACCTGAACTGTGGGACTGCTGATCCCTCTGTCCCACCAACGTGGGGTATCCCTCTCATACTGTGATGCTGTGACAAGCGATAAACCTCTGGCAGGTACTGCGCTTACACAGTCATCCACAGGCAGGGACACACCCAACTCAGTTAAATGAATGCTTTTCCCAACCATTCATGAACCAACAATACAGAGGCTTCAGCCAATTCTCCCCAGCTCTCCAGCCTTGCACCCCAGAACTGTACTGTCTTGCACTGCTCAGAAGTCTGACCTCAAAGTTTATTATCCAATCCACCCCTCCCTTGATGTGAAAGAGGACACACACTAGCCTTTGTTCACTGAGCAGAGTTTTCCCAAGCACTTCAACCAAAACACACTGTTTTAGTTAAAATATAAAACAGATTTATTAACTACAGATAGATTTTAAGTGATTATAAGTAACAAACAGAGATCAAAGTTGGTTACTTAGGAAATAAAATGAATTCGCAGTCTAAGTCCTATAAACTAAACAGGATTTGAATCAAAACTTTGTCCTCCAGACATGTTTCCAGTTGTTGAGTTGGAAGATGGGAAGTGAGGCCAAGAGATGATGTCACTTCCCCTCTTTTGTACTTTTTCAGCTTGCTGGAAAGATCCTTTGTTATGATGTGGATCAAGCAGTCTCCGTTGTATACAGTTCCTGGCATAGTCTTAGGGAGTGTGGATGCCCTTTAATGGGCCATCAGTGCATCTGGATATTCCATTGTTTTACCTGGAAGGCTGGTTGTTGGTGTTCCCAACCTCACATTATCTTTCAGTAACACATACATAGCAAAACTTCATAACTTTCCATACAATGATAGCACATACAATCTAACAGGATATTAATGTTCAACAGAGCAAGACTTTAAAAATGATACCTCAAAAGATATACTTTGTACAAAACATATCATAATTATATGACAGTAGTGAATATGGGGGTTCCAGGGTGCTGCTGAGGCACACTGAGCACATCTCTGTGGCATGCTAACAGCAACAAGTGATGTGTGAATTATCTGACACAGCTGACTTTCCATTTGTTGTAGGCTGCATTCAGAGCACTGCAATATGAGGATTATCAGAAACAGCAGAGCATTTCTCTTCCTCTGTTCCTCTGTATGCATATTGTGTGCTGCCATGCCATATGCAGAATCACTGATGAAGTCTCTCGTTTCTCAAGACTAACTCTTTATAGTGAAATTCAAAAATTAAAGGTTCTTGTCCTTTGAATGATAGCTGCTGCAGATGTTGCATCACTGTTAACATTACTCCATATGGGTTCCTGTGAATTCCTGCTGCATGAAGGATAGATTTCCTTCTTCATAGCCACTGTCCAGGGTTGTATAATATGGTAAGGGACCTTGAAAAGACCATTATTGCCTTTCCAACTGATGGCTGAGCTGCTGCAGCTTTAACAATTATAAGAGGCTCTTTTCAAGTAAGATTGACTCCCTACTGTCCCCTCTAAATCAGATGGCTGCTGTGGTGGAAGCAGGGGAAAACCAACCTGCAGGTGTTGGAGGAGAGGGAAAGCAGCAGCTCTCTGGCCCTGAGGGGAGAAAGGGGGCTCCAGGAATTTAATGTACAGAAGGAAAGGCCTACTTTAGTTCTGTGCAAGGAGTCTTACCTTAAAAGAAAAGGGCTGATTTAAAAGAAAAAAAAGAAAAGCTGTCTGAAGAAGAACCACCGGAAGGGAGTCTCTGGGGATTCCAGATCAGAAAAGGCCATGGCTCCGATTTAGGACTCAAAGGGACTGCAGCAAGTGTGATTTTGGAGTCCCAATGTGCAGGAAAGAGGGGCTCAGCCAAGAGTCAGAAAGACAAGGACCACCAATGTTTTTGATCCATTGAAAAAAAGAGAAAAGGAGCTAAATCCTTCAACCACATGGCTCACATGAATAGCCCCTGAAGTCAGTGGGACTGCCCATACATACGGTATGTCCACACCATAAGTAGTCACTATTCACCTGAATACGGGTTTGCAGACCCATGGTTCCAAAGGGCCACTATGGCTGCAAAAAGGAGAATGAAGATGAAATAGAAATCCAAGCCAATCGCATGTGATGAAGACATGGATAATGTTGTATTTGACATTGTGAACTGTGAAAGAGGTTGTTTCAAAATCTGTATTATGATAAATTGTTAACAGGGGCTTTCACTGCCATGTTTGCTATTGCAAGTGTATGGATATAGTTTTCTTGTCCTTTCTGTGTTGCCTGTTTTTTATTTGTGATCTTATATTGCATCATGGGATTGGTACTTCATAACTTGATAATGTTGAGGAAGTTCTTGGAAAGTACATTAAGAATTGTCTCCATGTCATAGTTGGTTGCTCACTTGTATTCTATGGCTGTGATATATGCATATTCTTTATTTATAGCATGCATGTCTCCTAGATTGTAAGACCTTTGGAGCAAAGGGCATGTCTCATTAAGTTTTGTGTACATTTATGACATCATATATATGACTACAAAATAATCATCCACAATGTAAATCCCATTTAAAGTACAATAAAATATTTAGTAAGCAAAGATGATTCTCTAAAAGTCAACTTCTCATGGTTTGTATAATTACATACAAACCCCACTACTTTAAAAGAATTTTATTTAGGCTGCTAAGCCAAGTACTCATAAATTAGGCCAGGGATCGGCAACCTTTGGCACGTGGCCCGCCAGGGAAATCCGCTGGTGGGCCGGGACAGTTTGTTTATCTGCAGCATTTGCAGGTTTGGCCGATCGCAGCTCCCACTGGCTGTGGTTCGCCATTCCAGACCAATGGGGGCTGCAGGAATCGGTGTGGGCTGAGAGATGTGCTGCCTTATGCTTCTCGCAGCCCTGATTGGCCTGGAACAGCAAACCGCAGTCAGTGGGAGCTGCGATCGGCCGAACTTGCGGATGCTGCAGGTAAACAAACCGTCCCGGACCGCCAGCAGATTTCCCTGACGGGCCGTGTGCCAAAATTGCCAATCCCTGAGTTAGGCCATACTAAGTTTGTCGTCAGTGCAAACTTAATTCTACCCATATGCCTCCATTCTTCACACTGAATGGAGTGGGAGTGGGTGTGGCTGGGGTGTCCTGTGGAAAAATAATACAGGAGCATGTAATTAAAGACTACCATAATGAATATGCACAAGGGGGTGGAAGTAAGGTTGATTGGGAAATCTTAATTCTGGCACTTCATAACTTTTCAGTGTTTGATTTTCCAACCTTATTGTTCCATTAACAGTTTTTGTATGCAATTTCCTACTTTAAAAAAAGAAAAGAAAAACAAGTTCTATAATATGCAACTAACACCGATCCCACTTCCATCATCATCAGGATTTGGATGCTGAACCTTCAGCACTGAAGCACAAAACTACTACCGCACAAGCTACAGGACTAATTGCATTAGCTAGGGGCAGCAGAAGGCCCCAGAGTGTGGGATGAACAGCTGGATCCAAGGGTTGGGTCCTAGAGTGGATCAGAAGGGACTGATGAGTCAAACCAACCCTGTCTCTCTACTCCCCACCTCTCCGGGAGCAGGGGGAATTCCTTCCTGACCCATGTGGTGCCCCCAACGTGGGGTGGACCACAGGGACCAGGCATTGGGTCGAGGGTGTTTGAAGAAAGCCTGGCCTGACTCTCTTTTCCTCCCCTTTGGAGCTGGGAAAACTGCAGCCCCGTGTGGTCCCACAGGAGAGGAGGAAGGATGAGATGACGGTGAGGCCAGGTGCTGGGACCAGAAGAGTGTTGAGAGGAGATAGGGGGAATTGACCACTTCCTGTCCCACATGGTGTCCCTAGAGGGGAACATAGGCCAGGGAGAACTCAGCCAGCTCTTTCCCCTCTCCACTCCTAAATGCTCTGGCAGATCCTGGGCATTCCCAGTATAGTGTTCTCCATTGCTGCTGTGGGGGCCACATGAGCCTGGAATTTTGGAATTTTCACTTGTGCTCTTATTATTTTCCTAAAATGTTCCTAAACAACAAAAGAGAGTAGGGGAAAAGGTAATTTTTAACCATTTATATCTTAGCAAAAATGGAATGTAATTTCATGGGATTAACAAAGGCACATTCGTAGCCTCAAGCAATCCTCTCTGCCAAATACCAAATGTCTACTGCACACAATGGAAGTGGGAAGGCGTCTCCAAAACAAAAAAACAACAAACACAACAACAAAATCACAAGAATCCTTTATAATGGAATGTGCTAGGTAAACCGAACATTGGGATCAATACAACTCCCCTTCTGTTTTCCTTTAAATATTCTAAAAAGGGGATTACACTATAAGAAGATAATTGCAAAGTTCTTCCTAGTAAAACTGAGCTTCATTGGTGGGAGTGGTTTTTGTGGTGATTCTTGTTTTAGAAATAGTTCAGATCCCTGCATTTTTATATTTCCATTTTAAACTTAAATCTTTGTAGCATGTATCTGATTTACTACACTTTCCATCACAGGGAGGACTTATTACTCTTACCCTTTACTTCTTTTCCATAAGGAAAAGGCTCCCTCTTACTCAATAATTTGATAAGTAAATGATTTTCCTGTGCCAAGAAATGAGTCTTGCAAATAAACATAGAAATGTCTCCAGTATCATGAGGATGCAAAGCCAAGTGACTAGAAACAAATCATTTTTGTATAATCAAATACTGATTAAGCTAATGGAAAATTTGACAAACATATGCGATGTATGAGATGAAATGGTACCTGTTGCCAGATATTTCCCCTTTTAATTAAAGGAGTTCATATTTCCAAAAATGTCTATTGAGAAATGAGGTAGAAGAGGGTTGTAAGCGGGCGCGGACTCAACCCCGCGGCGCCTCCTGCTGGTCGTCTCGGGAATTAGCTCGTCCCAGCTCCGGAGCGCCCTCTGCAGGCCGGTGATCCGCTTTACCTCACTCTGGCCCCCATGTCCCTCCCAGGACTCAGCGCCCCTTCACTGGGTTTCTGCCCCCCCTTGCAGAAACCCCTCAGTCTCGGGGTCTCCCCCTCCTAGGGGAACCCCCACCCACTATCCCCACTTTGCCTCAGTCTTAGGCTACTGCCAGTCCCCATCTAGCCCCGCTCACTGGGGCGGACTGCAGTGTAAGCCACTCATCATAGGCAAAGGGGGTTTCGGACCTGCTGCCTCTGCCTACCCATGGGCTGTCCCCTGCAACCCCATTACCTAATAGACCTATCCACAGGCCTGCAGCCTGGGGCTTTCCAAGCCAGAGCTCCCAGCTCCTCTGGCCCTTCCCCAGCCCTGCTCCAAATCTAGGTTCCTCCAAATCCTGCAGCAGCCAGGCCCTTCTCCCTCTACAGACAGAGGGAGACTGTTTGCTCCTGGCTTCCCTGGCCTTTATAGGGCCAGCTGGGTCTGTTTGGGGCGTGGCCACAGCTGAGGCTGTTTTCCCCCAATCAGCCCAGCTTTTCCCCTGCCACAGCCCTCTCAAAGGGCTGTTTTAAGCCCTTCCCAGGCAGGAGCGGGTGACCACCCCGCTACAAGGGTGCTCTTAAAATTACAGGCAAAAATTCAAATGATATAAGCACCATGGTCCTACTTTTAGGAGCGGTCTTGGAGATTATGGTGGCAAAAATTGGGCTAGAATTTTAAGTGGAGAATTTTCAAAAGCACAAATATTAAGTGTACTGTGGTAACATCTAGGAGCCTGACTCCCACTGACTTTCAGTGGGCACTGGACACCCAACTCCTCTTTTGCCTTGGAAAATCTCCCTAATATTCCCTATATGTGGTAGACTTGCTGCAGAAACATTGCTTTCATTTGTTCTAGATGCTCCTTAAGTTGGCCTTAGCACAAACATATATTAAAATAACTCCCCTGCTTATACAAAATCTCTCTGTGACTGGAATCCCAGGGGAGCCAGCTGAGGTCACTCAATTAGGGTGAACTGAAAAGAATGGAGCCGGGCAATCCCCAAAGCTGGTGGATATTCCAATACTTAGATTTACGAAGCCAGCACAAAACAGCTACTATTATACCTCACTGGTTACTCAGAAGTCAACAACACAGTTCCCTTAAAGTAACCCAGCCTCAGACCTCCACCTAGACACCCAAGTCAGGTATGATGAGGATTTCTGAAAATCTTATTTCATCGTATTAAAAAGGTTCTACCAATCCCAAAGGATTGGACACATTATCTCCCAGGTTAATGAATATTCCAGACCTTTCCCAAATACACGCTTACAGCCAATTCTTATAAACTAAACGAACATTTATTTAAAAAGAAAAGGGAGCGAGAATTGGTTAAAGTATACATACAGACATGAGTCAATCTTGAGATTCAGATTCATAGCAGAGATGGTGAGCTTTGTAGATGCAAAGAGTTCTTTCAGAAATAGTTCAAAGGTTATAGTCCAATGTTTATATTTCAGGGCTTTCCAGGCAGAATTGGGATCTCAGTCCTTGTGGCTTAGGCTTCCCCTGCATGAAACCGCAAGCAGATCTGAGATAAAATGGATTGGGACCAAAGGTCTTTTATACAATTCCAGGACTTCTTTGACAGGTCGGAGTCCTTAGTTGAACAATAAGCACTCATGTGGACTTTGAAGTGGACCCATTTCCTAAGCATAGCCGGTAATTATCCACACAGATTAACACAAGGCAATTGCCTGTTTTTCTACCATTCACAGATGATTTGCTATACATTTCAAAGAGAGACGAATACAGTGACATCCCATGTTTACAGTTCATTTAAATGTTAAGATGTTCTTTTGATCTCTGAATTAACAGCAATACAGCATAGACAGGGGCTGTTTGATTACATTGTTGACCTCTACCAATTATATATACATTTATATATATACATTTTTAAGGGTTGAATTTGAGTCATTTATCCTGCAAGATGCTTAACCCTTTCTGGTCATGCGTCACACCCTCCTTTTGTGGCTAGACATTACAAGAAGTCCACAAATGGAGTGTGCCAAAAAGCCTATATTCCCAATGTTAAGGACATGTTCACAGTACATCCACAACCAAGAAAAGGATGCAGACCCTTATGGCTGGTAGACAACACTCTATCTGGTAGGCTGACAAGTGGAGTGGCATATAGCAGGTAATGTCAAGTGAAAAAATTGCAATTCTTACATGTTTAATTAAAGGCATATTCCCATGTGGCTTTTAAAATACATTTTCTAATGTTTGTTCCACAGCATATGTTGTGTAAGCAACCAGAAGAAAGCTGCATGCACTGTAAAATAAATGTCACAAACCACTTAAAGAGGACTGTGTGTGTGCGCAATTAAGAGGTTCCCAGAAGTGCTGAAAAGGGGCTTAAAAATGGTAAGATGGTTCCAAGGCCTCAGGCTATAGGCCTTGGAACCAACAAACCACAGCAGGGTAAACTGTGTCTGTAAGGCACAGCCTGGGGGAAGGTGGAAGGCATGATGTCCATGGCGCATGGAGGAAAAGAGTTTACTGTACCAACCTCTCAGGGTGCAGCAGGCACTCCTCCCCAGTATGCTGGCTGATGTGGAGAGGAGCAAAGATCATGGTTCATGGGTGGCAGGTATTGAAGGACAGGGGAGACTAAGCCTCCCCTAATCCAGGCCATGGACCCACCCACGCTCCATTCCGAAGCCCCACCCTCACTTCCCCTCTCCCCTGAAGCCAGTGAGGGCTGAGCTCCAGCCGGCGGCCTCGGGGCTCCAGCGGGCATTGGGAAGGGCCTCAGATGGAAGGGGCAGGGCTGGGGGCTAGCCTCCCCGAGGAGGGGGGGGTTCACCCACCGCCCATGCCATGGTTACTTCCTCCTTGCCCACTCTAAGAAGACTCGTGCCACTATTAGCAGCGGCATGATTCTGACCGAGTCCTTTCTCAGGGCTGGTCTATAGGAAGAATTTGACCGGGGCAAGATAGGGTGAGAATCTAGGTCAGTGGTCTAACTGTCCATGTGGACCCTGCTGATGCAGGTTAACAGTTCATTGGAGTGCTTTGATCTAGTTTTCTTTGAAACAGGAAAAGAAGAAAGTACATTAGCAAACAACGCACATCAGCAGAGTGCAAGTAGACAGACCATAGCAAGCTACTATAAGGTAGATTCACACCCCTGATTGCCACGGTGTAATTGTTCATGTAGACAAACCTTCAGAACTCTCTTTGCTCAGGGGAGCATAAGACCTAGCCCCTGCATGAGGGTTTCTGGAGGTAGGAAGGATCTTTGTGGCCATTTAGCAACTTTCCACATCCCTGTGTAACTGGTCTTGTGTTTGCTTCTGGGCTGTAGGTTCCTATATCACCCTCATCACTATAGTGTCTGAGCATTAAGTGATGTGACTCACCTCTGTTATGTGTGATTCATTCTCTCTCTCATCCTGCCCCAAGGGAAGAACAGTGTGTGCTCTGGAGTGCTTTGTTGGTGTTAAATGTGTAGCCACAGAGCAGTATATATTAGGTTGAAGAAGTGCAACTTGCACTTGGAGTGGAAGGTGGGGAGGTTTGTGATGGTCCTTAGGTCCTGCGGGAGTTCCACAATCCTGGACTGGCTTCTGTGAAAGCGCTGTCTCTTGCACAGACAAACTTTGCCCTTGTGGTCTAAAGTTCTATTGTTCTTGAGGGATGGAGTTGTTGAGCATAGTCCTTAGCCCAGTGCTTAAGGTCTATTCTAGCTGCCTGTTATGGTCTCCCTTGCTCCTACTTGACATCTATTCCACTTTTCAAAATAAATGTACTGCTTGTGGAAGCAGCCCAAAATGCTCTATTTATGCAAAGAACAGATACAGCATGCCACTTAACCTGAATTGTATCCTGGTGAGACAACCGTTTGAGCTGAGAGAACATTTTAGCCTCCATTCCTCTTCCTGCCTTGGCCTGCATGTTGAAACTGCCTACAAGGCTGGCAATGATTCCCACAGATGACGATGGCCTCTGTGATGGCCATTTGCCTACTAGGAACTAGACCAAGACCACTAACTCATTTTACAGAGATCAAAGCATCAAGATAACTTTGTCAATACTGATCTCTGCTGGCTTTGAATCAGTGACCTGGAAGTGAAATCATCTGGATTTCGTTTCTCATTCTGCTGAACTGATTTTTGGAATCATTCCTCTGTCTTTGTGAATATAGATGTGGGTCTGACCATAATACTTTACATAAGCTAAAATGAGGTTTATTTCTTCAAAAAGGCTTATTTGTATGAAGCGTGGCTCGATGCTGAAAAGTGACTATGTAAAAATCTCATTGGTGGTTCAATGATTCATCAGATTTTCTTAGGTTACAACTAGGAAGATATTTGTTTATTATTTCCTAGCTACTAGCCCAGCAACCTCTGCTTGGAAAGTCAAAATGGGTTCTTTCTGGCTTGTGCATATGTTTGTAATGAAAGAAGCTACAGACAATTATAGCCCCGATTGAGGAAAACGTCCCCAATAGGTCAACAGTTAAGCACATGCTTAATTTTAAAGTGCTTAACTTGACTTTAAACAAAAATAAATCAATGGGACTTAAAGCTAACTCCAAGCATATGCTTAAGTGCTTTTCAAATTGCATCCTATAACAGTAAATATTCTCAGGTAGGAAAGTTTACTTATTAACAGCTCCTCTCTTCCATTTTTTTAGCTTTTAAATTTGTTTTATAATTCCATAATTAAATAATTCAAGCCTGTTATCAAATAGTTCTGCTCTAAAATATTAGTGGTCTACTCATCCTTTGAAAAGGAAAAAAGTGATGGAATGACCAGCATACATTAAGCCGCAACATGCATCAGAAAAAAAATTATCCCAAAGCTTTCAAACTAAATTTTTCAAGTCATTCTCTTTTTCTTCCCTTCTCTCTCTCCCCCGCCCCCCATCCCCACTCTCCAAAGGTACAGCATTGACTTTAATAACCCAGTCAGGAATTGATCTATAGATTCCTTAGTTCAATTTACATTTAATAAACTTTGTTTATACTGCCTACAGCACTTCATTATTAGCATTATCTGAACTGATGACTTCTATTTCTCTGTCTGTTTCATTTTGCAGCTTCATTGCATAAAGCCACTGCTGCAGCACTGTATCATATAAAGTACAGTACTCCCTGAATTCTCATCTTCTCTCTCTCCAGATATTGCTGCCCTTATCATTGAGTTGCTGATAAACTGGGGCAAGGTAAATTGAGTTTTTATCATATTTAATTTGATTCCAAAGTAGTTTCTTTTGAAGCAAACACCACTTCCTTATAGCTTGATAGAGTACCTCTTCATCCTCTGGAACAGAACAATTATAGAAGTATCTCCTGAACAAATCAAGACACAATGGATTTGCTTAAAAAACCTCAGTTAACCTGGTATTATGCTAAGGTTGCTTTTACTTTGGAGCAAAAGCCTTAACTGACTGAGAACTTCTCACCTGTTTCTATTTTGAGCCAAAGGACACCGACTTTAAAGAGTTTTGTGAGCGTCAGGTAGTTCTGAATGCTGGGGTCATCTAGAATTCTGCAGGTAGTTAGTAGGCAGTGCACAAGTCATGAACTACCATTTTGATGAAAGCAGCAAAGAATCCTGTGGCACCTTATAGACTAACAGAGGTTTTGCAGCATGAGCTCATGCTGCCAAACCTCTGTTAGTCTATAAGGTGCCACACGATTCTTTGCTGCTTTTACAGATCCAGACTAACACGGCTACCCCTCTGATACTTGACATTTTGATGAAGTGGTTTTCATAACTAATGTTGGAAGAGTTTTACTCAAGGAAAGGAGCCTCTCCTGCCTCAAGCCATTTGCTCTGAGGCATATGATAACCTCTCTGTGCTACAGGTAGCTATGTTCATAGTCATGCTGTGAACTGGGCTGTTTGTCTACACTGTACTTCACTCTGAAATTCCCACCATTGTGAACAGTGATATCAATAGTAAGAACACTAGTGTTGGCAGGATCCTACCAGTAGTTTAGCACCTTGTCATCTGAACGACTTAGAGAAAATCTACATAAGACAGCAGTGATTATCTGCACCTAGTCTACATTATCAAGGTGGTGGAACGGTGAGGATCAAAGGAGCCTTTCCCTTACATAGGGCCTAGCCTTTGTGGTTATCCAAGAACAAGGTGGTATTTTGTTTCCTAAAAAGGTTGAAAAGGGGTAAGGAGGAGGTTGGGTGAAGCCTACTCCCCATCCCTACATCAAGCAGTACTACTGGCCAGCTGGGGACACAGCGCCCCCCCCTCCCCAAGTGGTCTGATAGCAGCTCAGTATTTTAGGAGTTCTAGAAGGCATGATGATGCCTCTTGTATCTCCATTTGGGGTGATACTGTTTAGAACAGCCTGCCCTCAGGGCTGTGCCTGAACTATAAAACACAATTTAAAGATTAATGTTTTTGCTTCTTGCCCTGCTTTCATCTCACCTCCCATGTAAGAGTGTTCCTTACACTCTACAGTAAAGTCGTTGATTATTGTCTCAGTCCATCTTCAAGCACTCATTTTCTAGGCAATTTCTCAGTGCACTGAACACCTGATTCCGTTTTTGGGGTCATGAAGACTGAATTTACTTGATTAGATGTTACCATTACAGTGCCCCCAACGGTTCAGTACCTAAACTATTTTAAAGTCCCTATTTAACTTTTTGTTATCTGGCAACATTTCAGACTGTGTAAAAACACTGCCACTTTTCATACAGTATGCAAACCCACAAGCCATATACATATAAAAATCACCTTAAGCCATCCACCAGGGAAATATATTTTTAAAAGGAATTTTTTAAACTTAGTTTTACAGTCATGGAATCATAGAATATCAGGGTTGGAAGGGACCTCAGGAGGTCATCTAGTCCAACCCCCTGCTCAAAGCAGGACCAATCCCCAACTAAATTATCCCAGTCAGGGCTTTGTCAAGCCTGATCTTAAAAACATCTAAGGAAGGCGATCCCACCACCTCTCTAGGTAACCCATTCCAGTGCTTCACCAACCTCCTAGTAAAAAAGTTTTTCCTAATATCCAACCTAAACCTCCCCCACTGCAACTTGAGACCATTACTCCATGTTCTGTCATCTCAAAGGCAGCACCACATTCACTTTGGTTTCCTCTACCACTACATAGAGGTTCAAAACAACTTTGTCAAATCTATCCATCTTAGTTATAGCCATTGTGATGGTAATGAGTACCTTCTGTAGGCCCCTAATATTACTGGAGATTGGGGAAAAAACCTGTTAAGTGATTTCACAAACATTTATATACTTTAATGCCATAGATGCAAAATATGGAATATGCAGTTTTGAACATAAAACTGTTCTTAAGCAAAATGTGTTCGAACGGTTTGTTATATATGTTTCCAGTCAACATTTATGAACCTTAAACCTATTCACTAGATCTCCCTGTCCAATTAATAAGAATTATTTTAGAGGCAAGACTTTGCATTATTTACAGTGTAGAGATAGGGAAGTTCTTTTCTGGGGAAAAATTGATAAGGAGAGGGTTTAAGTACCCAGCTCAGAGGATGGATACATGAATGGCAGTGAGGGATACATATGCATGGAAGGTAGAGGTAAGATACTCACATCCAGAACATGGAGTGTCTTCCTGTACCTTTATGTATACACCACCATTGTGTAGGAGAAGGATGGGGTGGAGAATCTGGCCAGAGATAAATCCTCTGGACTCATGCCTCCACCATGGAGGAGGAACCCTCATGATGCCAAGCTCTGTACTATTCAAGGGGTCCACACTCCATGTCTAGCAGCCCGGAATCCTTCTCATCCTTGGACATCAGAACCACACTGTTTCTACTAGGAAGGATGTCTCCAAAATTGCAGAAGAAGAAACTGGATTTGTCCCATGTGATTCATTAGTTCATTTTCTTCTGCACCTCTCAGCTATACTGAGAATCACCAGATGTTGCTAACACAGACAGTGCAATGAGTTTTGTTTATCTGAATGTATAGAAGTTAGAACTTGGACAAATATTTTCACTTGTGTGATGCATTATTTTTAGAAGCTGATCATCTCACCAGGAAAGTCGATTTTCTGACTGAATTTCTCTTAGAATACTTTTTAGATGTAGTGACTGCCTACAGGTTCAACTAATGCCTGCAAATAAAACATTACATGATTTCCACTCTTAATAGCACACAACTACAGTACATGACTCCCAAAAAATGAATTTTTGTAAGAGGTCTACAGGCTCCACATCCATGGGGCCAGATGTAGAAGGTTGGATAACCCTTACCAAGAAATGGGAGCCACAGAGATGTCTCACCTTACTCTGTTGTTCTGATCAGATGTAAAGGCTTCAGACTTGGAGGAGCATGGTATGCAGTGTTTGGAATGAAACATGAATCCACACAAAACATCTACTTGGGTGACTATGAACAGCCCTGTGCTGTGGTTGGTGCAGGGATACACCACTCCAGTTGCAGCACCTGTAGACATTTTGCCTGACTCAATCTGACATTTTACCTACAAAGGAAGCACAGGTGGTTCTCCAAATTTTCTGTGTTGGTTAGTTTAGAGGCAGAGCCAAATCCCTCCCGCATCTTCTCCCTTACAGTAGGCTGGTTTCCTTGTCAGCACTGGCCTAACTGAAGCTTTGCACAAACAGAAGCACAAAGATTATGTCTTCCCATCCCCACAGATGCCCAAGGTGTTAGATTGTACTCTGTACAAGGAGACTTCTCCAAGGCTCATAGTTGGACACACTCTATCCCATAACTGATTTAGAATCATCCATTTGCCAAATAAGGGATCACTCTTTATTCACCACTCTCCAGAAGCGGCAGGTGCAGTGGGACTCCCAGGACAGTGATAGCCTAAGTACTCTCAGAAGCACGATTCTCATTATCTCACTGAGGGCCAGCAGTGGGACAATCACTAGGACTGAACACAATATCTGATCTAAACAAAAAGGTAGGGGGCTACTTCAGAGTATCACCGCTGTCAATAAGAGGATTACAGAATGCTCAGAGCTCATAATTGTTGCTCATGCTGTCTGAAGCCGAAAGACTAAAAGCAGGCTTATACTAATGAAGTGGAAGCTGCAGCATGGAGTACAACCAACCAAACTTATTTTGATTAGTAAACTGAACAAACAGCACAGAAAAGATAGCGGCAGAATGCATATGCACCATTAAGTTGTCATTTTGACAAAGTTACTTTTTTCTCCAGAGGGACACTTTAAATTTATAAGTAATCTCAGAACAGGCTGGCTGGGACTTTTATTCAATAACTGTTCTTTCGTTGTGCTGGCAAGCAAATCAGGTTTTTCTTTCCATTTCACTGAACCTTTATGGCTGAGAACATCTCATGAGGTCTTTGCCAAGATCTTGATATCTGTGTTTAAAGAATATCAATAGATGGGGCACTGATAAACAGTCATTATGTCAGGAGCGGGAGTGACAAGGAGAAAGCACTTCACATATGGAAGAATGTGCAGGAAACAGCCTTCCCACTATATCAGATTACGCCATATACTTACTTACAAGGCACTCAATTGAGAACACTGCAACAAACATGCTTATTTCTCAAGAAAGAACAAAGCAAACTTGCACTCTGAATCTTCCTATATTCCAGAACTGTTCAACACATATCCTCTTATAGCTGTGTTATCCCCATTATGTCAATATTCTATAAACTTTGCAGCTAGGATAAAGAAGTGCAACTTCTCCATTTCAAATCAAGTGTCTTTCTACTAGCTCCTAAAGTTAACGTCACAACATGCTGTGGAAGTCTATGTATCTGACATGATTGAATTTAGTGGCAGGCCACTGGTTTTTTTTATTCAAAACCCATTCAATATTTACACTAAGCCTTTCCTTCTGTCTGCCAAGACTATTACTGTGAAAGTTTACCATCCAGATTCATTGTAGTTACCCTGTATGAGTTATAAAAAATTAAATTAAATGCTAGAATGCATTATGTCAGCTGAAATGATGTACCTTGCTTTTGTTTTTGGATGGGGGGGGGGGGGAAGGCTCATTTTGTGAAGCATCCCTTTGTTCTGAAAAGTAACTTTGTAAAAATGGCATCAGCGGGCTCCATGACTCAGTGACTCCATATCGCATTTGCTCAGGTTACAAATGAAAGGATTTCCCCACCTTACCCTATTTGATAGCCCTGCAAATGCTGCCTGAGAATTGAAAGTCAAGCAGAGTTCTTTCTGCCTTGTGCGTCGCTGCCAGTAATGATTCTGTTGGTGAAATGCTGTCCTCAGTTACACCTGCACAAGCCTTTGCTAAAGTTGCACAGGTATAACTGGACACAAAGGACAGTCTGAAGACAGTGGGGTTGCATAGGTGTGTGGTGTACTGAAAACTAGTTAAAATGATAAGCTATGTGAAAAAGATTTATCTTTCCTGCTTAGAGGCTTGGGGCTCAGAGAAGTCATGTGGTCTGGGTCAGCAAAGTCAGTCAGCATACAGTCTGGAATAAATCAGTTTAAAGAAAGGTGGGGTGAGCTGTGTCTTCCTGTGTCTTCAACCTGTTTTCTCTTGGTTTGAGGGTTCTTGTGTGTTATTGTTCACAATTCTCAAAATAAAGCACTTACATTGCAATTTCCAGCAAGAGTATTTATGTTTTTATCTACTTCTGTATTTTTATGCTGTAAAATATAACTGGGTGGCTCTTACATAGAACTTTGTTAGGAATTCTGTTGATTGTGTGCAAGCCAGAAAAGTATTTGGTTCACTCTCCCACAGGTTCATATCTCTAAATACAGACTGGGGGACCAGGCCACAGCTGGTGTAAACTGGCATAGTTCCATTGACTTTAATAGAACTAAAGCAGTTTGGATTTGGCTGAGGGAGCAGATCTGATGAGTAAGAAGGTGACAAATTTACAGTAATTTTTCCAGAGTAAACTGAACTTGAAGGTCACTAGAATCCTGATTTTTTTATTGTTTAGTATGTCTGGTATTTTGCAAACTCACAGATCATAGAAGATCTGTCAGATCTGCTTAAGTACAGACTCATGTGAGAAAGACTTCAGATAATTCTTCACACTGTATATATGGAGAGTTTTGAGAACTGTGCGTAATCTAGACAGTAGATGAAACTAGCTGAAGTGTGCACAGACACTGGAGTTGGATCCAATCAACTAGTGTTCATCCCAGGTTTGGATTCACTGTCTACGTGGTTATAATTTATACTCTGATATGAGTAGTCATCCTAGGATTATCACAGTGCAGTATTAACAAACAGAAATGTTATTAAGTCTGGAAAGTGCATTCATATATACTGTAAATTATCTTTGTGCATCTCTTTGATTAATAGAGCCTCTCCATCTCAAGATGTAAATATACTCTATACAGTGTTATATGTACCAAAAATGTAAATATTAAGTGATATGTCCATTTCCAGTGAGGATAACTTGAAGTAGCTACTTTCCTAGGTTTCTTTTGCACCCACATATTTTCCAAAACAATCTTAAGGTACGTATATGGTGTGAATCAGAGTTCTACTCAAAGACAGGGACAGCGTTAAGGTCACATTCTCAGTCATTGGCCAAACTCCCACTGATATTCATGAGCATTGTGTATGCAGAAGGAGGAGGACTAGAGAGAGAACATTTGAAAGTGAGTTCCAAGAAACCTACGTTCTATAGTCCTTGCCTTGTCGCTCTTGAAATAGATGTTATGGTTATTACTAGTGGACTATGCTGATATTGCAAACCTTGAGGCTGATCCTACAGTTCTAATGAAGAAAAATACAAGACATGGCTTCCAGTAGTTACATTTTATGAATTACTTGAAAAAATGTGTAATAAGTCATTTCAGCTTCAAACAGCCCTTAAGTTTAGGTTTCTGAATGTCTATTTTTCTGGTTTCTTTCAAGTTAAGTAACAACTATGGGCCTGATTGTGTCCTGTCCATGTCAGCACAAGGAATTAGAGGGGGCTTAAGTTGCTCTCTTCCTGAGTGCAGAGGAAGCAGTGCCTGCAGAGCAGCCATGCCCCATTATGCAGGTGGGCAGGATAGCGTGGAAGGAGGTGAGAAGCTCAGACTCATTCTATTCTATGTCAGGCATTTTATCCTGGGGTAGATAATAGATCTGTCACAGTTTACTCCCTCTTTAGAGAAGCAGAAAGCAGAGATGGCTGAAAATATTTCACTGTCATTTTTTGATGAAAACATCTTTGATTAAATGAAAATTTTCCATCAACATTTTTCAAGTTGTCAAAAGCATTTAAAAAAAATCAGTATTTGGTTTTACTATGAAAACCTGAAAAAAATCATCTAAAAATTGATGGAAGCCATTTCTCTTTCTTCAAACTTTTCTCATAAAATAAAACATTTTTCAAACATCTATACTGGAGAGGAGATTATCACTCCTTGATCACAATCTACTTCCAGTTTGGCTCTAAAATCCTCACAACAGTGCAGAAACCTACACTACAGGCTCAATCACAAACTGATAATCTAGCCCTATATGAAGATACATTTTAACATATTCAGGCTGTCTTCAAACATAGTTGCTTAATAATTGTTGGAGAACTCTCCTGAAATTAAGTCAACCTGACTCTTATATCTCAATCCTGATTCTCACAGGTGAAGTAACTCCACTTAAATCAATGGAATAATACAAATGTGAAACCAATGTAGATGAGAACCAAAGGCAGCTCCAATGTCTCATCATGACCACAATAAATCTGCTTAAAAAAAACGATCCTGGTTAACTTATTAATTCTTGTACTATAAATTCAGTCAGTTCTGTCCAGCCTTGTTCTGTTAGCTTATTGCTTACTCAATAACAGGAAAAACTAAATAGAAAATTAATCCTGAATATCAACCGATATAAAGTGTAGCTTTCATTCACTTATCTTGATACCACAGGGTCAAATAAATATTTTAAAGTATCCAATTGTCCCTGGATAGATAGTTAAAGGACTATTAAAAATGATGAGTTGTATATCCTTTAGTATGCCTTTTAATTTACTTTCTGCCCTGGAAAGTCACAAAAGAAGGCATTGGTGTAAGTTGTGAAGAGAAAAGTTAGAGTACCACTTACATGGGCAACTATTGAAAAATGTTGTTGAAATAATAAATGGTACAAGGAAATAAAACCAAGTAACTCCTATTGACTCACTCTCATAATTGGAATTGTACAATGGAACTGAAAGGGAAAAAAATGGACACGGATAATAGGAAATACTTCTTACAGAATACTTAGGGAACTGTGGAACTCATTGCTACAAGGTTTCATTGAGGCCAAAAGTTCCAAAATTGTAGGATTCCAAAACTGAATATATAATCAAAATACCTAGAGTCATTCTGGATAATATAAATATTTTAAATAAATATTTACATGCTTCAGCACAGAAACCAGTACATGGTTAGGAAGATACTATCCTTAGATATTGGTTATTCCATAATTGCCTTATTGCAAGTACTGTATTCTCTCACCTTACTCAGAAACATCTGATACTGGCCACTGGCAAAGACACAATATTGCACTCAATGGGCTAATGATCTGATCTGGTAGGGCAATTCCTTTTCTATACAGCCTTCAGTGCAAATTGAATCTGACCATCCCAGATAAAAATCCCAACACTGGACAGTGGCAGAAATATTGCCTACCTTTCCTTGGGGGATAATTATCCCACATCATGTAGCACAGTAGGCCCTGCATGTGAATGGAATCCAACTACTGGCCTTCTCCCCTCTTCTGTAGGAAGATCCTTCCAGCTCTTCCAACAGCCAGATTTGGAGGGAGAAGCCATTCACAATGCAACCCTTGCTTTCAGTAGTAAGTCTTGCAAGTTATAAGGCCAGCCCCAGCATCTACTTATAACAGTCATTTCCTATTTAACACTGCTATAATATTTTGGCATTATTTAATTGATACTTAGCTGTTTCTTTGGATGCCTTTACTTTGAGCTCAGTTTAGGAGTCTATTTGGTTTTTGATATAACACTAGAGGTACTCAGTTCATCTCTGCATCTTCTTCACATAATTGGATATGAGGCTTAATAAATTTTACAGCAGATAAGAGCCAAAGAAGTATTTAATAATACCCCCAAAACTCTTCTACACGACAAGTGGATTTGTCTGTATACATGGTACAAAACTAAAATAAAGAGGAGGTCCAGGAGTACACAAACCAATGAGTTTTTTTAATGTGTTTATTAAAATGATGGGTATGCAGATGAAAGTCCCTTGCTTAATACCTATTATAAATTTAGAAGCCTTAAAAGGAGTACTGAAAGTGCTATTCTAGATTTGTTCTACTCTAAAAACTATTCTGTCCTTATTTTTGGGAAAGCTACAGAATTTAAATAGTTCAGCAGCAATATCCTCTTTGAGATATAGATGGGGGAAAGTGGCAACTTACATAGTCTTTATTTAGAGACTGTCTATGGAAGCACATGTGCTTAAAAATAAAATGTATACTGTTACATACCACATCTGAATTGGGTCAAAGGCTTTGGGGAAAAGAGTGCCAAATTAATGCGCCCCATCCCCATTTGTATTCTGGTAGCACCTAGAGCAGTGGTTCCCAAATTTATTCTGCTGCTTGTGCAGGGAAAGCCCCTGGTGGGCCGGGCCGGTTTGTTTACCTGCCGCGTCCACACAGGAGCGCCGCCAGCTTTTCCGGCGCCCTAGGCAGCGGAAGGTCCCGCCCCCAAAATGCCGCCCCCGACAGCAGCGGCGGAAGGTCCCGCCCCCAAAATTACACTGATGACCGGGGCGCCGGCGCCCCCCAAATAGTAGTGCCCTAGGCGACCGCCTAGGTCGCCTAATGGGTTGCGCCGGCCCTGCGTCCACAGGTTCGGCTGATCGTGGCTCCCAGTGGCCGCGGTTCGCTGCTCCAGGCCAATGGGAGCTGCTGGAAGCGGTGCGGGCCGAGGGACGTACTTGCCGCCACGTCCAGCAGCTCCCATTGGCCTGGAGCGGCGAACCGTGGCCAGTGGGAGCCGCGATCGGCCGAACCTGCGGACACGGCAGGTAAACAAACCGGCCCGGCCCGCCAGGGGCTTTCCCTGCACAAGCGGCGGAACAAGTTTGGGAACCACTGACCTAGAGTCTTTGTTCCCATGCACATCAGGCACTTACAACCATATTAGAAGAGATGGTTCCACTTCCAAAGATACTTCTTTCAATCCAGCTTAAGTCAAAACACAACAAGGAGGTAAACAATAGGAGGGAAGAAGAACAAAAGACAAAATAATAACGAATGATTAAGCACCCACAGTGGGCTCAATGCTTTATGGAACAAAGAGAAGGCAAGGACTGTGCCTCCTCAGAAGCAGAACAAACAGTCTGACATGACTATTGTATCATTGTTTCTCTGTGCTCCCTCATCGGTTTGTGTATATGCACCTTTTGTCTCTTATCTTTTACTTCATTTGAAAGCTCTCTAGGACTGATGTTTTGTTCTGTGTTTATACAGGACCCAGCACAATAGGGTCTTGGTTCATGATTAGGGCTCCTAGGCACTACAGTAATACAAAGAAGAAGAACTGAAAGGTAGGGAGGGAAAATTCCAAAATAAGATTTGATGCCCTGTGGTGGCCAGTCAGGTCTTTCTGAGATGGAAAGCTTTCTGTAACTTTGCATCAATACCCTTCAGTAAATTGTAACAGAGCCTGTAAAGCAATAGCACATTAGGAGACTATTATTTTCTCTTTCCCAATAAATGAAAGAGCATAATTGTTAAAAATTACATTAAATCAGGGCACTAATGCTTGATAGTAATTCACAGATCCTATACTTTGCAGATCTTAATATCAGCAAAAAAAGAAAAAGTTTCTAGTTTAAGTCAGGCATGTGAGCTGTTATTTTTTAAATTTGTGTCATAGGGTTTACTCATTGTTAGGGCCCCTCCTTGGGGCCATGTCTGGGGATTAATTCCATTCAGGTCTGATGTCCCCCTTCTGACAATTGCTCATACCATGTCTTCCCTCACTCTCCAGTGCTCTCTCTTCATGCCTCAGCCCTTTTCCAAAGTCACTGTAAGTCCTGTCCTTCTGGGTTATCAAAGTCCCACTGAACCAGCTGTCTATGTGTCATTCCAGACAGTCTTCCAGTCCAAGGCCAGGTCCTGTGCCACTTTCCCAGCAGGCCCATCCACTATTCTGGGTTCCATTTCAGGGACCGTATGACTAGCAGCTATAGTTTGCTTGCTCCCAGATCCTGTTGCTATTTCCCTGGACTCCGTCCTAGTTCCCTACTCGTTCCTCTATCTCCCCCTGGATTCACCAGCCCACACAGTAACTATAGGCTACTTCCCTCTTTGACTTCTTGATGCACTCTGTAGCCCCAAACACCCCTCCCTTCTCCCAGGGAGTGACTGCAGACTACTTCCCCTGCAGCCCTTTTCTGTTCTCAATTCCTCCCTTTATACAGGCCCAATGTGCTCCTTCCCAGCTGGGCTCTGTCTTCACATAGTGCTTGTCCTTCAAGCCTCTAAAGCTCCTCCCAGATGCAGCTTACCAAGTAATTGGCCTAATTTAATCTGTTCTGCCTTGTGTGGGCTGGATAGCCCATTACAACCTGATTCAGAATGACTGACTGTTTCATCCTTGGCAAATGTGCCAACAAAAAATCTAGATGTGATGGGTCTTGTTGCGCTGACAAAAAATCATAAAGCTAATCATGACGTACATTTTCCCCAGCTGGTGCTCTCCGAGTTCTTAGAGTCAGATCCACAAAAGGACTTAGATTTATAATTCTCAGCATAACAATGCCAAAATTTTAGGTGCCTAAAAAAAGTCACAGCAAGAACACTTCTATCCACAAAGCCTAAGTTAGGCACCTAGGCTCCCTATACGATCATAGGGAGAGATAGGCATTTTTTAATTGGATCCACAAAAGGCAGCACATTAGGCAAGGATTAATTATTTAAACAAAGTGGAACAGCTTCAAAAGGTGAGATTGAGAGCACCCCACATCCAAATATCCCATATCTCAGTCGTTACAGAATGTGTGGGAGATTCTCTCCCCCTTTCAGGCACAGGGGACAGAATCTGGGTGTCCCGCAAACCAGGTGAGTGCTCTAACCACTGAGCTAAAAGTTATAAGGTGGGCAGTACCACATAGCCTTTTAAAAGGACCCATTCTGGCAAGTAACCTCTGAGCACACCTACCAGATAGGGCCCTCTGGATAAGATAAGTAGAGGGGTGTGTGGCATTACACCCCATATTCTTCACAATAATATTAGGATATGATTATGGCATAACTGTGATGTATTTTGTGCAACATAAGGCATGTGAGATATCATTAAAAAGATTATGGTTTACTGAATATGATTATCCTATGTTTATGCATGTATCATTTTGATATCTGAAGTTAGGAATATTGTCTATGCATCTATTACAAATGTGTTTACACCTGGGGAACTCCCACTAAACGGAATGCAATCAGTCTAGATACCTGGCTGGGAAGGGCCATTAGGGAGAAAAATAGCTCTTAGAAGATGCTAATCTCCCACTGGCGAGCCTTCCTGAGGATGCTACAAACAGCCTCTGAGTCATGGCTGTGGTGGCCCTACAGGGACATGTGACCAAGTCGCCTGATACTGGACTTCCAGGAATACCAGTGTTTTTCCACTGAAAGGCATGGGAACCAGCTAAGCCTGGAGACAAAGGGTTCGCGCCATATGCAAAAGCTATTTTGCTTGGAAACATCTGAGAAACAAGGACTGAACTGGGGGAGAAGAGTTGAACACAAGCTAGAGGGATTTCCAGTCTGTGAAAGGAATACCTGAAGTTTTAAACCGCAAGCAAGTGCAGCTTGCCCTCAAAAATCTCTGCAAATGCCTAAATCAACAATTAGGGTGAGAATTTGCTACTCATTCAATTTCTCTAGTACATTAAGCTTAGTCTGAGTTTTTCTTTATTTGCTAGGTAATCTGTTTTGATCTGTTTGCTATCCCTCAATCACTTACAAATCTATAATTTGTAGTTAAACACACTTGTTTTTGTTTTTTGTCTAAAAACCAGTGTGTGGAAGTCCTAACTGGGGAGCAAAAAGCTGTTGGATATCTTCCTCCACATTGAGGGAGGGGGCGAATTTCATGAGCTTGTGCTGTACGGTATACGTTTGGGTTTACGCTCCAGAGGAGGGTGTGTGCCTTAGGAACTGGGAGATGCCTTAGCTGAGCCTTCCCATGCAAAGCTGATCTCAGCATGTGTGTGTGTAACTGCAGTTGGGTGTGTCCCTAACTGTACATGTGCTGGTGAAAGTGAGAGACCAGGAGCGTGTCTGCAGCTTGTCACAGCATTACAAGGTGAAAAGGGAGCCCAGGCTAGTGGGTCAGGCGGGCTCGGTGGTACCTGAGTTCCAGGCAGCACCCTGAAGGGTGGGGAACCCATCACAGGGTGCTTATCTTTCTCCAATCTGTGAATCACACTGGGGCTCTGGGCAGGAGCTAGACATCTGAATATCCTGTGAATAGAAAAATGCATGCTGCTGAGTTTGGCTTCACTCATTATGTGCTCCCTAAAAATGAACATGGCTCACATCAGAGGAACTTGCACTTTCCCACAGTCGTTTGGACTGCTGTTATCTAGGGCCAGCGAGGCTAGAGTAGAAAATGATGTAATCCAAGGGAGATATTCTGGGCATTCTAGGGAGTGAAGATGTGAATTAGGTTAGGACATTTCTCTCTTTCATGCACATATTTCCTCCTTTTGGTGCATAAGGCCAAATTTATCCCAGATGAGGCCAAAGAAGTTACAGCTGGCATGGATTTCACCCATTATGTTTAAAGCCACATTTTCAAAAGGGCCTGAGGCCCAAAATTGTATGAAAGAATACATATGTAAAAGTGAACTGTGACTGTGCTTGCAGTTACTGCGATTGCATGTTTTACATTTGATAGTGCAAGAAACAGGTACACATTTCTCTAATTGTCACACACATTGGTCTAAATTGTATGATTCCAGGTCTGGGTGCACTTTTGTGGGGAGACATTGGAGCTCCAGTTTGAAAAGTTTACTCATTAAGTCCAAAACCCAATCCTGAAATTATAGGGGTAAGTCAGTCAATCAAGTTACACCCCCAAAAGAAGAAATATATATATTCTTCTGCTCTCTGAATCATAACTTAGCAGAATATACATTACAAAATTCATGGAAGCATAGTTTCTAAAAACCAAAAGTGCAATGATCTGACAATATGAGTCAGTTCTAAGGGTACAGGACTAGACTATACAAGCCTTACTCATGTTGATGAGCTCTTACTTAAGTGGGTAGTTTAACTGAAATAAATAGGAAGGTATAGACAATAATAGATCTTATGCAAGACATCACTGGCACTAGTCATGTAAGTGCTTGTATGCATGTGACTCAACAATTAGCATGCCCCCTCATGGCTGACTCTCCTCTAGTGTCACCTGCTGACGGTTGCTCCAGCCCTATAGTGGTCTGCTTCTTGTGAATTGCTCCTCCTGCATGCTCACATACAGTTCCACCCCTTCTGGGGTGAACCAATAGTTCAACAAATAGTAGATCAATGTCATCTTGAGCCTTCGGTCTGACTCTGGAAGCACTAGCACTAACCCCTGGTATCAGGAGTTTTGATAGTCCTTACCCCTTGTCAAGGTGTTTCTGTTCCACCCTCCCCAGTGAGTTGGTAAGGGAAACCAGGCCTTTCCTCTCCTCTGGTTTCCAGTTCAGAAACACTCTCATAAGCAGTCAAGGTCTAACTACACAGACCCCTTACTGCCTCCATGGACTAATTCCTAACGTGACCTGTCTTAGGACTTTGCCATGACCTCTTCCTCTTCACTCTGTAAACCTAATCCACAAGCTCACTGCAGAGCTTCTGAGCATTTTCTGCCAGCCATCTTGATCTGCTGCAAGAGAGTTTTCTTTAGTCCTACAGCAGGGCAGTCCCTGACTTAGCAGAAGTCTTCCTTCTCACTGCAGGCCTTTCCACCAGCACAGAGATGGACTCCGAGGTGGACTCACTTCCTGCAACCTTCCTTCCAAATTGCATTGGGTTCCTTATTGCAGGCCTATGTTCCATCAGGGATGCTCTGTATGCCAGCAGTCCAACTCAGTTTCCAGTACCACCCCGGATTCTCTCATGTGAGAGCTAGCAATCTGCTCTCCTTCCTGCTCAGGCCCTAACTGAACCAGGTTCACCTCCAGGCTTGACACCTACCACAGGTGTAGTGGGATATGGCTGATGGAGCCCATAGGTTTTCATTAATCCCTTCTGGCCCATTGTGGGGTTGGTACACCCCAACACAGTGCTCATCAACATGTTTAAGGCTTGTATAATCTAGTTCATATGGTGAATTCTACAACAAATCTCAGTTACATGCAAACCAAGTAGGACCACCCTGCCACTCATCTGTAGCTTTCTGTGTAAGTAGTCCTACTGGATTCAAAGGAAATACTTACAAAGGAAGGTTATGACTCTATGTGAATAAGGGTAGTAGAATCAGACCTTTAGCATTAAAGGCAATTCCCTGTGTCCGTTTCTGAAGCTGAAAAATAAGATTTTGTCGGATGGTGGTTAGCCTCAAAAGTTTATACTTTCCGTGATAACTGGGAAATTTTATGTAGATGATCCATAGGTAGACTTGGGGCTAATTGAATATTTCATGGTTCTTGATGCATGAATCCAAAACATGGCTATGGTTTTCCTTCTCTTGATATAATTGTCTTCCTCAGTCTCTAAGCGTTGTCTTTTTTTTTTTTTAATATAGTAAATTTAGGGCTGGTTAAGGGTGTGAAAGAGATCAGAATAGATATTTACTACACTCAAAAATGGAGGGGGGTGTTGTTTTGTTTTTTTACTTATTTTGCATTTAATCTTTGTAATGTTGTGTGTTTCCCTGCCTACTCTGTGAAAATAGGACCATGATTTGTAAAGACAAAAATCTACCATTCATTCTGGGGAAAACAATCTGCTTTCAACCAAAAAGTATTTTTTCTCTCAAATTTAAAATTCACAGTTAATATCAGAGGAAGATTGGCATTTCACATTATGTTCATGTAAAAATGTCTATTTTGTGGAAATTCTCTAAAAAAAAACAAATTTTGGTGTTCGTAAAACATCCTGGAATGAAATGATGAACATTTCCACAAGATTTAATGAAAAAAATGTCACTTTCTTATATCTCTAAAGTTAGAGAAAAGTGTTGGACTGCCAGGTCTGGAGAACAAACTTCTCTTTTCAGTCTTAGAACAGGTAAGTTTCTCCCCCATTCATCCTATAATTCTGCCTTGAAGGGACCTCTCCAAGGATGTTGCAGTATTTTAATTTCCATCCCCGTTGTCTCTCGTCTTATAGCCAATATCATGGGGGTTTATATTATATCTGTTCATTGACAACTTAATTTTGGTTATCGACTAATTTTACAAAAGCCACTGGGCAATCATGATATAATAATTTTGGTTCACAACTACACTGGGGTGAAATCCTGGCCCTATTGTGCTGGAGGTCTGACTTGATGATCGTAATGGCTCCTTTTGACTTTTACAATCTATTAGACTAATGGGAGTTTTGCAATTAAGTTAATGGGGCCAGGATGTCACCCCAGGTCTGCATCTGATCTTAGATAATAGACATATCTTATTACTACTGGTCTGAGCTATCCAGACCTAACGTTTTTCTTCTATACCTGATTATCTGTTCCCATTTTTCTATGTCTGTTTTCATCCCATGTCCTTTTATTCTGCTTACTGAAACTTTGTATACCTGCATATCAATTGCTTTGCAAACTAGAGGGAACATAGGAATTGCTATGCTGGATCAGATTCAAGGCCCACTTAGTCCAATATCCACTGACAAATTACAGAATGCTTCAGAAGGAGATGTAAGAACCCAAGAGTGGACAGATGTGGAATAATCTGTCTTCCACATAGAGATTAGGATGAGACCTAATAATTAGAAATTGGCTTAAATCCTGAAACATAGGGTTTAATACCCTTTCCAAAATTTTTGTTATCATTAATTATGACAGGTGAAGTGCAGGTGAAGTGTGTTTTTTTCCCTCTAAAACTATTAACAGTAATACACTGTGAATATTAATTCTTTAATCATGGTATGTTAACCTGGTGCACTTATTATTGAGCTATGAACCCAGAAAATGAATAAAATACCCTTTCCCACTAAACAAACAAGCAAATAAATACTTTAATATCAACACCATTCAAATTTAAAGTAGGTGGCTGTTGCACTGTAAGCATACTTTAATCTCAACTCTTAATCAATGTAATTTGACAAGCTTTTGAAATGCAGGGAAGTATGGTTTCAGATAAACAGGACAATTTTATTTTCTTCCCAGCCATGTGTGATGCAGCATAACGATTAACACAGCACCCTGGAGTCAGCTACCGAGATTTTTCTATTTGATTTAAAGGGCCATTACCGGGCCTTCCATGTACAATTTATGTAGGTATGTTCTGGAACTAAAATCGGGTATTTCAGAGGGCTAATCAAAGATAATTTTTTACCAGTTGTAAGTATTTTATTATAGTTTAATCAAGCATTTATAGGTAGCAAAGAACTAGATGTAAATTTGTCTTCAACTATTAAATGTAATTATATTACTTCGTTTCCCCATTATCTGTAATTTTCTTGGAAGATTCTTTCTATAACCTATAATAGTAAAAATAAAATATACCACTAATGAGAAGAAAGTATAATCGTCTTAACTCAGAGGTTATGGCATGGCTAACATTCAGTTAATCCTTGTAAATTCTCCTCACAGAAAATTAAGGTAATATGCACATACATCAAAGGGAAAACTGAAGTGGTTTGCACTAGTAGCAATAGGGGCCATTGCCACTAGTGGTCTCGAAAACAAAATAAGTTATACTGGCAAAATGACTTTTTTACTGGTGTAACTGCATCTACACTATGATTTTTTTCACAATCCTAACCAACATAACTATGTTGGCAAAACTTTTAAGTGTAGACTTGCTCAGAGAGGCCCACCAATTAGGGTTTGGTTTGAATATGTGGAATAGAAATGCCCACATGAAAATATCTATTCTCTGAAGGCAGTATTTCCTAGGTGGGGTATGTATTCTATCCTCAACTCTATGTATTTTTTCTAGGAGTTACATTCTCATTTGCTGATTATATTACATTGCATATCTTGGTCTGTAGTGTCAAGAAGTTACCTTTTTAGATGCCCACTTCCAAGAACTCTCAAAGAAATTCACTATCTTAGATACTCTAGAATACAAGTGAAGAGAAAGGAATTTTTCAAGTAAGCATTTCATTTTCATTTCCGAACCTGATCCTGCAACCTTTATTTGTGTCAATGACTGTAGAAAGAGGTTTTTCTCCATAGCATAAGTTTTGAGTTCACAAATTAAAAAATCCTGTAAATTGCTGCAATGTTCTGCATTGTCCCCTAACTTGGATGCAATTGATAATAGCAATAATCTTCTTGCTGTGTCTGTCTGTATCAAGCCAGAGAGAGGCATAGATGGGATTAAGTAATTCTCCATATACATAAGGACATATCCAAGGGTATAGGCTTAAGAGGCACAACACACTCCATCATATTAATGAGAGGACAGTTTAACTGGAAGCGTTTTCTGGTTCAAGTTTCTTCCCAAAGGATATCCTAAGTATACATCTAAGCACTAATATTTGAGTGAGTTTAGCCAATGGTGGTGGTGTTATATTAATAATAGTAAAGTGATGGCAATGTTTAAATGCAGATTTGAAATGTGGACTTGGAGCTATCACTTTTGTCTTAAGGCATAGTGCATTTTCCATAACATTAAGGGTACCTCCATCAAGTGGTTTTACCTTAGGAACAGAATCGTATTGAGATTTAAAGAATTAATGAGTGTAGAAGACCGACTACATTATCCCTCTTTTCCTTTTATCTTTTTTACCTTCTTTGTATACCCAGATGTACCTGGAAAGTTTCACATAATAGATTCCAAATATGAGGAGGGATAAAATACAGACTGGTGCATTTTGATTCAGAGAGCAACATAATGATTTCAGCACAGGTGGGTTATTCAGATAAAAAGAATATCAGAGATACTGTTTATGGAAAGTGAGCAGAGCAAAGATTTTAAAATGTAGATGATTGATTACTGGATTAAATACTCATAGGACAGGAGAACAGAAAGCTTAAAACATTATATAAAACAGTATTTTAAATGACTTTTTGAACAGCTAAAGGCACATTGGAATCTGTTATTGTATACCTAATTAATGAGGCTTACATATTTGAACATCTGTATTTCACTCTTCATTTACCAGCTTGGGAAGAACACTTGAAATGAATATCAAGTCAGTACACAAGCTGTGAAATATCTTGAAAGAGGATACAAGAATGTGTAGTTTGCAACTGCATATGGCTTTCTTGCAAATTCTATTTCATATTTTCTATGCGGTCTGCCCACTAATGCAATATATTATCTATTGTCAAAGGGGCAAAATTCTACTCCCAGCTTTTTCCTCCATGTGTCTTTCAGTGAGGGGTGGAGAAGTATATTTAAGTATATTTCCCTTTTAGGAAAAACTGAGTATTAGTGATGGACGACTTTGTGATTAAATCACAGAACCAAGTTCAATTCCTGCCTCCACTACAAATTTCACCTGAGACTTGGATAAGCCAGTTAGTCTCTTTGACTTCAGTTCCCTATCTGTGAAATGGAGATATTAATATTTCTTTCCACCTGCTTTGTCTGTCTTGTCTATCTAGATTGTGAACTCTTTGGGGACAGGGACCGTCTCTGACTGTGTGCTCAGTATTCAGTTCAATTTGGTCTTGATCTCAGGCTCCTTCAGAAAATTGAGATGAGTATTCCTGAGCTGTGGACTTCAATTCTGCTTTGCAAAGTATTTTAAGGTTTTGTTTCCTTCCAGTTGTATTACTGTTTCCTTTCTGGGTGATTATTGAGTTTGGATGGCAAGTTTGGGGTCTCGATGGATGCAGATTCTGAGGCTGCCAACTCTAATCCAGGAGTTCAAGTTGCCATCTCCAGCAGGAGCCCCCTCATGGCCTGTCAAATTTGCATTTTAAACACTATATGCATGGATTAAATGTTTGGTAAATATCTCCCAGAAGTGACAGACATGTTTACCTAAAATGAAATATAAATTAGCCATCTTCATAGTATCTAATTGGATGAGATCAAAGTGATTTTTATTAATATTAAACAGATGCAATGATCCCAATGTTTAAAACCAGAATGTATGAAGAGACAGATATTAAACAGAATGAGTCACATTTTACATGCATTTATCCTACAGTGTATGTTTAAACTGCCTCACTATCAAAAACTGGCTCAATAACATACATGAATCTAGTTTAAAAGATCATTAAAGCAAACATCAAAACATGATATTTCAGTTTCACTTGGTTAATTTTTCATACTCTCTCTACTCTGTATGCACATGCATATATTACATTTTTCAATAAAAGCCTGACACGTCTAACTTAATTTCTTCCATCCCTGTGGTATTGAAATGAGACTACTCTACAGCCAGAATTTTTGAGTCGGTGAGTGACTGAATTATAAATGGCAGGAAAGTTCAGAAAGCATCTACCAAGACAATTTACTAGTGGCATATCTAAGAACCAACGTGATGCTAACACCACTAATTAAATACCTTCCTTGTGGGGATCAGTGCAAAGGAGGAATATGTTTAGCTCTTCCATTTGCATTGGAATTGAAAAGCCACTTAGTATTTCGGAGGAAGGATGAGCATGCTGGCCAACTACAGGAATATTAGCATTTAGCACATAAGCGTGACTTGTGTGTGTGCACATGCACAGTCATTTCATGATCTAAGACTAGAGTCCAGTTGAGATTAGAGTCACAGACCTGCTTCAGTTTCAATAAAATCCCATATATAAGTAAGTTCCAATAATTTCCTATAACCTGAGGTCCTCATTCAATTTGTATTAAGTCCTTACTCATGCAAACTCTCACTGAAAGTCCTTTATATGTTGCTGCATGGGTGAACATAGTTGAAATAAAAATGAGAATTTTTACTCCTGGTAACGACATATAATACATGTGGTATTTACAAGGCCCAAACTACAATTTTAGATTAGTCTCTCTTAACATAGCTTTTACATTCCTTTGGGTCAAATCCAGCACTGGTCAAGATAGCAGAATTCAGCATCTGTAAGGAGCAAAGATGTAAGATGCGGAGGTTCAATGCAATTTGAGGGCATTCAGTATCCTGCAGGAATAAGGCCATGATCCAGCAATCCATCCCTATTCAGCAAAGCACTTCAGCACATGCTTAACTTTGGGCATGTGCTTAAATGTCATTGACTTAAATGAGACTTAGCCACATGCCTACAGCTAAAATTGTGCTTACATACTTTTCTGATTGAAAGACAAAGCCTTTCAAGCAGGTAGAATTAGTTCTACTCTCCTTGTCTGTGTCAAATGGGTATCTCCTGCAATTGGGGAAGAATCAGAACTGGTTCAAAAATTTCTGACAGCAGTTTTTTGTTGGAAAATGAGGATTGGACAAAAGTGAAAGGTTTTATGGAAATGGATCAGTTTAGTCAATTTTGGCCAAAAAGAATTGAAATGTTTTATTTTGATAATGTTGAAGTGCTTCATTATGACTTTTAATTTTGATTATATTAGAATATATTATAAAAGTCAAAATGATAAAATTGAAATGAAACACTTCTATTATATACAAATGAAGTACTTTGATCCTATTGAAACAAAACATTTTAATAAGGTCATCTTGATATTTCCAAAATTAATTTTTTGGAATTTGTTTCACAGAAAATTTAGAATTTGACTTTTCATTTCAATTTGAGGTTAAAAAGGAAATTTCAAAGTGTAGGTATTTCCTGTGGATGGAAATTCTAATTTTTGACCAGCTTTAATAGAAAAACTATTTTTATGCAAAACGAATAAAATCTTATATTTTCTGGGCCAAATTCTGATTAAGATGATGTCTTGTGCAACTCCAATGTAGTCAGTTTGCATGCTATTAGTGCAGAATATGGCACACCATGTTTTGATTAAATATAGAAAATTCTTCCTTTTTTCTTTTTTTACAGATGAGATTTTGCCTCTGAATTTAGACATGTAAGTACTTGATTAGCTATAGATATAACATTACTCTCACAAACGCGTGTGTGGTGGGGAGAGATTGAAATCCCTTTAAGACCTTTATCTCTGTAATTATACCTCACACATCACAATGATTATTGACAGGTGAAATTTCATAGAAAAAAAGTTTAAGAAACAATTATGTAGTGGGGTTTTAAACTTAAGAATGCACAGAAAAAACAAAACAAATTAAATTATATATATAAATGTATAGAACTAAATTCTGCTCAGAGGTATAAGTGCATTCTCTACTCACTTTATGAGGGCAAAGTATGCTAGAAAACATACAGGAAATCAAAACTTCCTTTAAATACCTTTTTCTTAAACGTATGATCTTCAAATATACTATATGTGGAACATTTCTAATCTAAATCACTGAATAACAGTAGAGATAATCAATAGCCACCTAAACAGAAGGAGTTCTGAGCTCTGCTTCATTCATGCATATTATTCCCATTAAAGCTATTGAAAGCTTTGTGCAAACATTAAAAGTAAACAGTGCCATAAACTTTGGAATGGCAAATAAAGGCATTAATTCACTGGACTGATTCAAAGTGTACTCTTGACTCATAATTAGTGGGGGTTTGTTTTAATACAGTGCTATTTTTGACTAGTAGAAACATAAGCTTCAACAGTGAGACATCTACCACCATCCTGAATGCCTTGAAATTGAGCTTTGTATGAGGCCACAACACAGACAAACATCATAACATTAAAAAGGCAACATTCTTATGGCTCTGGATAACGACAATATCTCCATGTTTATACTATTGGATCTCTTTGCAGCTTTTGACACAATAGACCACAAGATGTTGTTCACTCACCTACGTGACATAGGTGGAGTAGATAGCACCACACTATAATGGCTTCTGTCTTCCTCAAAAGAACCCTACAGCACCTATTTGACTTGTCATGATGCTTAGATGATCACACAGTATCAATGACTAGTGACATCCACCTCCAACTTAGGAAAAAAGTTTCCTCATTCTCCCAAATGACAAGCACTGGCTCCCACGTCCTCTCTAGCTGCCAGTTCAAAGTGTTGGCCCTGTTCTTCAAAGCCATTCAAAGGTCCCAGCTATCTTAGAAACTGCATTTCATTATATGAACTACCAAAACAGCTGTGCTCCTCTGGGGCAATACAGATCACAAAGCCTGGGATGAAGCTCATGGAAGCCAATGATAAGGGAACTGAGGAGATCAAAATGTAGAATGAACTTCCAGAGATTAATGCAGGGAGTGACCACTGCTACAAGATCTCAGGATGTAGGACTGGTAGAGACCTTGGTAGGGTCATCTAGCTCAGTCTCCTGCACTCAGGCAGGACTAAGTATTATCTAAACCAGGGGTCGGCAACCTCTGGCAAGCGGCTCGCCAGGGTAAGCACCCTGGCGGGCCGGGCCAGTTTATTTACCTGCCGCGTCGGCAGGTTCGGCCGATCGCGGCTCCCACTGGCCGCGGTTCGCCGCTCCGGGCCAATGGGGGCAGCGGGAAGCGGCGCGGGCGAGGGATGTGCTGGCCGCGGCTTCCCGTCGCTCCCGTTGGCCCGGAGCGGCGAACCGCGGCCAGTGGGAGCCGCGATCGGCCGAACCTGCCGACGCGGCAGGTAAATAAACTGGCCCGGCCCGCCAGGGTGCTTACCCTGGCGAGCCGCGTGCCAGAGGTTGCCGACCCCTGATCTAAACCATCCCTGACAGGTGTTCTGAAAAACCTCCAATAGTGGAGATTCCAGAATCATCCTAAGTAATTTGTTCCAGTACTTAATTACTCTTACAGTTAGCATTGTTCTCCTAATGTCTAACCTAAATCTCCCTTGCTAAATTTAAGCCGATTACTTCTTGCCCTGTCCTTAGTGGACAAGGAGAATAATTTATCACCCTCCTCTTGATAACTTTTTACATACTTGAAGACTGTTATGTCCCCCCCTCCCACCCAGTCTTCTCTTCTCCAGAATAAACAATCCCAGTTGTTTCAATCTTCCCCCATAGGTCATGTTTTCTGGACCTTTAATTATTTTTGTTGCTCTCCTCTGGACTTTCTCCAATTTGTCCACATCTTTCCCGAAGTGCAGTGCCCAGTACAGGACACAGGACTCCAGCTGAGGCCTTAATCAGTGCTAAGTAGAATGGAAGAGTTACTCTCTGAGTCTTGCTTATAATACTGCTAATACAACCCCAAATGTACTTTTTGCAATAGTATTACATTGTTGAGTCATTTAGTTTCTGACCCACTATAACCCCCAGGTCCTTTCCTGCAGTACTCCTTCCTAACCAGTCATTTCCCATTATGTATTTGTGCACTTGTTTATTCCTTTCCAAGTGTAGTACTTTGCATTTTTCCTTTTTGAATTTCATCCTATTTATTTCAGATCATTTCCTCAGTTTATCAAGAACATTTTGAATTTTAATCCTGTCCTCCAAAGCACTTGCAACCCCTCCCAATTTGGTGTCATCCACAAAGTTTATAGGATTACTCTATGCCATTATCCAAATCATTTATGAAGATATTGAATAGAACCAGACCCAAGACAGATCCCTATGGGACTCCACTTGATATGCCCTTTCAGTTTGACTATAAACCATTGATAATTACTCTGAGTATGGTTTTCCAGCTGTTGTACACCCAGCCTTTATCCCCAGCTGGTCTTCCAATAACTAGAAAAGTGAGTAGAACAGAAGACTCCAGGAAGTCCAGTAGGGAACTCACTATGGCATCCTTATCAGATGGGGAAAGTCATAATAACACAATGATAGAAACTAATGACAGTTATTTCATTCTTGGTTAAACGGTTGCTAACGTTTCTGTAGGCAGCAGTAGTGGTTCTTTAGTGCTACTACTAGTGGGCACTAACATCTTATGTTACGAACAGCTTCACTTGGTAAATAATTTCCAGCTGCTGCAGTGATGCTTTATAAATAAATAATAAAAAACCTAGCAAATGTGTCATATAGTATGTATGTTCTTAACACATCATACATTGTAATGTAATTTTTAGCTCCTAGGGGAGAAAGTATAGTATAGCTGAATTCCACACAAAATAGCTGATTTACTTACTATGGGTGTATATGTATATACAAATTATTACTTTGCCATCTGTTGCTATTTTGTAAATCTACAATAACCCCCAGCAACAAAATTGAACATATAAAGGCATGTAACAAATAAGAATTTAAAGTCTTATATACTAATATATTGTACTTGTGATCAAATTCATGATTTCTTAATTCTGGGATGAAAAGTAATTAACGTAGTAATTAACTCATCTGTCACAGAAAGTGGCTAGTGAAGTCACTAGAGGAAACATTGCAGAGCGCACCGTTCTCCAAATCATTTCCCCAGTCAAGATTTTCAATATTACTCTTCAGTTTGGGATTTAGCACAATCATTAGTCTATCACAAATAAAACAGAATCATTTGGTGTTTCGATTATGCTTGAAACCTTTAGATGTGAAGTGAGATTAGTATTGTCTTGGAATCAGAGCACACTGAATTTTCAACTCTCTGTATAAGACTAGAGCAAGGGATGGTGTAAGGGATGCACCAGTTCAGGAGTAGTGCTGACAGGAACATTTGCAATCAGAGAAACACACAAGTCACAATTCCTCCCCTGCTTCTAGCCAGGGAAAGAGATTTGTTGCTGGTATAGACACCTCCTGCACTGACTCAGCCAGGCTGGCCGCAGTGAGTGGGGTGGGTAACCAGCAAAATGGTGTAAGTGAGAGGGGGGTGTCCAAATCTCCCAGTGGGACTGCATAGCCAGAAAAATGGTGTAAGCAGCAGTGGGGTCCAAGTGTCAGTGTGGCCCCTACTGCTTGCCACCGGTCTGACCGTAGACATAAGGATTGATTTTCACCATAATTTTAAAATGCAGACATGGGTATGTTAATATGCTAGGAATTAAAATATTGCTGTGTTAACCATTTGACCTCTGGAGTAAAGGTTGTTTCATGGCAAGATACACTGTTTCTTAGAAATCTATAATTCAGCTATAAAATTCACTGTAGGCTGAAGACTTGGCATACAGGTTTCAGCTGAAGAGTGCTTTATACATTTTCCTAAATTATATGAGTATAAAGAAACAGAAGGTCAGATGCATCTATTCTTCACATTATTATCTCTCTCAGAAATACCTTTGTTGTTGGCCACCTGTTATTCAGGAGCTAAAGAAGTCTGGGAGTTAGAACATATGGCCCAGATCCACAAAGGGACTTAGGCACCTAAACTCCAGATTTAGCCACTACTGTGATCCATAAAACCCCTGATCAGCTGCCACTTAACCCAATAGGCATCTAAAATGACAAAGTGCCTACATTTTTGTTGTAAATCTTCCCCAGGTGCCTAAATTTCTGCCTCTCATTATGTGCACTGCTGCCTCAGGCAGGCACCCAGATGCCTCTCCGAAGCCAAAGCCACAGCGCAATCCTTAAACCAAGTGAAGATAGGTGTTTCTCTGCCTATGTCACATGCAGGCACTGATCTGCTAGGCAGGCTTACAGTACACCTAACTCCACACACATTACAGCTGGAGGAAGAGGACAACTCATTTATAACACTGGGATTTGGGAGACCCTGTTTCAAATCCCCACCTGCCTGATGAAGAGAAGGGATTTAAACAGAAGTTTCCACTTCTCAGGTGAGCACTCTAGCTCATGGGACATTCTGATGTGGGTTTCTCTCAATTTCTCCTGTTGAAGTTGTTCCAGTTCCTTAAACAATTAATATCCAATGGGCCAGAGAGAGGGGGAGAATGGTGCATCCATCTCTCTCTCTGTCTCACACACAAATCCCTTAAATAGGGTCAGGATTTCATCCCAAGCGTGAGGGGCATACTTTGCGTGTGGATGTAAAGAAGACGAAGACTTTTCTCTGCACTGAATGGAGCTGACTCTTAAATCCTAGGCACTCATACTCTTACTTTCAAAAATGTGAAAGAAAAGGGGTGGTGTAGGCATATGGGATAAATGAAGATCTCCTCAAAATCTCATCCTGGGTTTACATGTGGGGGTACTTCGAATCTTCACTCTGATCTCTGCTACATCAATGTAAATCCAAACTATTGCCACTAACTTCAGAGGAATTGTTCTGGATTTACAAGAGGGTAACTGAGATCACAATCTGACACTAAGTTTTTGCTTGATCTCCTATAGAAGCAAAAAGTGTGTATTGGCAGAAATTGTTATAATTCATCACACATATTTGAATTAGTACACAGATAGACATCAATATTAGCTCTACATTTCAGCACAAGTAAATGTCCTCAGCTGGTGTAAATTGTCATACTTTCTGTGAAATCAGGGGCAGATGCTCAGTGCCCAAAATACCCACAGCCCAAATAAGACATTTAAAATAATTCACTATTCAGAATGACCAAAATAACCAGCAAAGGGAGTCAGTTTGGCATCTTAGAGGTTAATTATGTGCCTAGTTTCAGGCTGTCTTCAACAAAGACACTACTCATATTAATTATTGGGACACCTTTCTGTTTATTCTGCAGTGCTGCATTGCCATTATAATTTTCCTCCTGCAATGGTGCTATTCATAGACATATTGCCTAGGGATGCTAGCAAGCCAGCAGAATACAAAAGAAAAATGACTACAGCAGGCTGACATGCTGATTTGCTTCTTTTATAGTCCAGTCTAACAGTAGCTGCCTCCCACCACTGAAAAAATATACAATAATTTTGTGTGAAGCTGATACAACACACACATGTTCCAGTTACCAACCCCTGCACAATTCTTTTCTGTTGAAATTCTTGCTTTTGATAATAGATGGAATTCTGTAGAAAATTCCACAAATCCTTAGAAAAACTGACATGAGACATTACTAGACACAGGTAATAGTCGTATGAATCAGATCATTAGGAACAGTTTACATACTGTTACAGGCCAAACTTCCAGTTAGTAATTGTTTAATTTAGGTAAACAACTAAAAAATTGTGGGCCATATCCTCAGGTAGTGTAAATCAGCGTACCTCCATTGTATACAATGATTTATGCCAGTAGAAAATGAAGTTGCATGGGGGTGGAGGGGAGAAGATATGTTATTGCAGCATTTTTTTTTAACATGCAGAAAAAATAAGTTCAAGTTTTAGGTAGAGATTTTGGTCAGAAATGGGCAAATAAAACCAAACCAAACCAGTAGTAGTTTGAATTTTCTTAACAGATTTACTTCAGCTGTGTTTATGTCCTTTTCAATGTTTGGTTTCTATTAATACAATGGAAATACTAACACAAATGCTTGTGGAAAGCTAATTTTAACTAATGTGCTCATATAAGTACAGAAAGAGAATGTAAAATTCCCTTTCTATAAGCATCCACACCAGAGTTTTGATTACAAAAATTGCATTTATCCAAACAGGAAACAGAAACCAAACCATGTGACCCTTCACAACTCAGCAACACGGCTCAAACTTTGGATTTCCAATGTGGAATACCAAAATACCGAGTAAATTAAATGTGTGAAAACTGTTGTTGAATAATTTCAAATACTAGTATATCCTTTGGGGATATTGCATGAGCAGAGAGAGAGAGTCAAAATTGATTTTAGAATTATTTGTTATGAAATAGTTGCTTGGTTCTAGTCAGTTTCACCCTGTTCACTCAACCCTACATTCATTTTTTCAAGCCATTTTACTACATTAAATCCAGGCTGGTCAATAAGCACCTCTGTCTCCCTACTTTATTTATACTTGTCAACACATTCCTGGGGTTTCCTTTCACAATGGGTCCCAGAGCAGTGGGAGAAGAGGGAAGGTACATGAGCTGCATGGCTACCCTTAGTAGTGTGTAAGATGTGCCCCTCAATGTAATGTCTCCTCCCCACACATTCTTGCTCTAAATAAACTACTTACTGGTTGCTTAGCTAATAAACTAGCATGCATCCTCCCCAATTCATGATCCTCCTGGTGACTTTTACAAGTACACAAGAAAGCTGAAAAATCTTCGTTATAGATTAGGAGGAAAAGGGAATTTTAGGAAACTTTTAACATTTCCTTTGTGGGCCACCAAGGCTTCATTCCAACATATATTAGGGGACTTCAAGGTTCACTGGCTTGATAGAGTTGAAATTATCTCTTAATACTCAAACAAAGAAACTGCATGTTTGCACATGGCCTTAGTTGCAAATGTGTTTTATAGCCTTTTCTTCTTATATAACAGTCTCTGTCCAAGGACTCTGGCAAGAGGTTTCTAAGCTGCCAGCCTGGATCATCTCATCAGAAAGGACTTACTGCCATGTCCAAATTTATTTCAAGACCTTCCTGAAGGAGCACGATTTATTAACTCAAATGCAAAACTTAGACAAAACAGCCAAACAATTCCTCTGCCCACCCTGGGCTACTGTAGCCAGAGCATTATCCCCTACCTCTCTCAGAGTCCACTGCAAGAACTTGCCTCCCTCCTACAATTCCTCCTTAGAGGAGCCACTTGCTGGCTTTTGTAGTCACTTGATCCCTTCCCAGCTGTGTTGGATAATTGAATAGGGGTGGCTAGCTCAGACTCCCTGGCCTTTAAAGGGGTAGGCTACCCTGTTACAGGGTTCCAAGCTGTGTAAACAAATGTCTCACTCCTATAAGATATACTATTTCCAAAGGAAATATTCAAGTGTACAGGCTTAATACTGTGTTCCCCTGAGCATTTGAGTGGGATAAACAATCATTGTAAGCTTTGCAGAAAGCAAAACCAAAAAAGGGATATGAGCTTGTCTTAAAACTCATTCATTTTAAAATGCAGGTGTATACTTGCAAAAATATTTTGTATCCACCTAGCTGTATTCCTCACTCACTAGAATAAAAATAATATTTCCCATCTGTCTTTTTAACCATAATTCTCAGTCCTTTCTATCTCCAGAAAAAAATGTCTTCTGAACATATTTATACTTTTCTCTTCAATTAGATTCTTCAGCAATTTATTCAAAATACCTGTTTATTACTCTTTGAGCAATAGTGTAAGCAGTGCTTGCAATTCCACAAAGAATGTGTTCTAACATGAAAAGCATATCCACCATGGGTAACTGAGAAAAAATGGAGAAAGAGGTATTAATTTGAACTGCTTCAGTTCAGTGCCATTATGTGATTCCATTTTTTCTGTTAACACAGGAAAAACACTGTTATAAATGAGCTTAGAAAACAGTTTTTTGGGTAGTGCTCAGTTACACGCATATGCACACTTAGAGATAGAAGATATATTCACTTACATACACACACAAACATACACATCGTTCAAAATCAACCAACCATTACCAACTTACTGTTGTAGGAAGTATCTGTAGTATCTCAGATACTGTAGGGTGATAATGGATATTAAAAACTGACTTATTAAATGAAGAGGACTGAAGCTGTGTGTGTGGAGGCATTTTAAAGAAGAAAGAAACAGTGTTATGGAAGAAGAGACAGAAATATAGAATCATTTTCTGTAAAGGTTCTTTAGAAGTTGCTATAATCTCTCGTGCATTTACAGAAGTTCACAAAACATAGTCTACTACATAGGCACTCTGAAGACAAAGTGAAATAGTCTAAAATATCAAAATTGGGAGACCAAAAAATGAGAAATTACAAACAGCTCTTGATTTTTTTCTCACAGCAATTAAGAGAGCCATCCCAGTTATGATTGTAATAAATTTTCAGCAGATCATTCCAAAAAATTAATTACGTTCAATATTGGTACTATTAACTTTTAAGCTGCAATAGAACTTCTAAAAGCAAAGACTGATTGAAGTTTGGAAGAGGCATGAGACAACTGTCATGTCACAATTTCCCAAGGAGCTTTGGCTCCTTGTTTGGCCTAACAATTGAGATGGGCTGGATTGACAATATCCTCTGATTTGATGGTTTATGTGAAATGTTGTCAGGCTGTCTAAGGTAAAAGCTGATGAAAGGTTTGTACATCCCAAAACCACCACCACAGATATCACCCCTCTTGCATAGAGGCCAATGAATGAATGGGCCCTGCATACTGAACTATTCCCCAATCCATAGGAGAGGTTCCAACAGGGCTCAGTTAAAACAGAAAGCCAGTGTAGGGAAATGTACATTGTCACGTCCCATGTTGTACCTGTGCAGCCTCTAATGCTAGTTGTCTAGCACCTTTCACCAGCAGTAAGCTTAATAAGCCAGATAATATGACATGTGAGTATGCTGAGCATCCCAATCAAGTTGAAAGGTGAAAGCTGGTGGGTTTGACTAACCAAACAACTTGACTCCAATTTTCCAGCAGTAGAACTCCATTGGTTTCACGGACGACACAAAGTAATGAAACATACGGCATTTCTATAATTGTGATGTGAAAGTGCCAGTCATTTAGCATTTCAGAGGCTTCAGCATCATTATTACTCATGGAATGTCACTAGAAAATATGATACTACCCACCATTCTTTGGAAGGAAGAAAAGTACTGAAAGAAAATTACCTGACCTCCCAAGTCCTTGGTGGGGCCCAATTTTTGTTTTTAACCATCTCACTCTACGAGTCAGGAAGGAATTTTTCTACCATGTACAATTCCCATTTTATATTCCTCTTCTCCCATCCTCGGTCCTCCACCATAGAGTATCAGCCACAGGCCACTGCTGGAAGCTGGATACTACATCTGATGGAGGAAGGGGCCAATATGGTATGTTAAATTCTATGCTCCTGTACTCTTACCACAATTTGTCACATCAAAATGTTTAATTTTCCCCGAACTTTCTTGGTGTTTCTAAAAATAAATGACAGCTCATATTGTGCGTAGGTTCTTGTTCATGACAGTTCAGTCTGCTAACAGATTGCTAAACTGATAACTGGTCTTATAAAATATCTTAAAGATGCAATTTCCTTCTGCTTTTCAGCTACAATATGAGAAACTTATTTCCTCATATTAAATCATTATTATTATGAATTATTTCCATGGTATCCAAAGATATTTAAAGGGATACCATACTCACCCATTCCTACTTCAAAACACATGTACCAAAAGGTGAGTTATCTGACCCCACACTAGTCCACAAAAATATGGGTTAAGAAGATAATTAGCACTGAGATTAATTAATCACAATGCAATGTCTAATGATGGGAGGAAAGAACCATAATGGAATTTTACTCTTGCACATAAGACATTAAAAAAAAGGGGGGGGGGAGAAGAAACCACCAACAATGAACACTGGGAAGAAAGAAAAAGAAAGGAATGAGTTTTCCCTCCAATAGGACTCTTTATCTTCCCCTTGGTAAGGCAGTTGGCAGTGGAATTAGTATAGTACCTGCACATCTGCATATCTGCCAAACAACCATGTAATGTGATATTTGCTGGGTTTCCAAAGCAGTAGATAGATGAGTTGCAAATAGAGAAACCGTAATGCATTAATCATCCTCCACAGGCTCATTGCTCCAGTTTCCTTTCTCTTCTCCATGCACTTGCATGACATGTTTGGATTTGCAATACAAAGCATATCATCAACACTGAGGACACTCAGGGGGCTCTAATGAACGTGCTCATTAGCATGATTTCTTTTTTCTCTGTCTGGAGCAAGTACTTATAAGTTTGAACAGAAACATTATTTTATAGTCCCCAATGAGTTTGCTGTTGATTAACTTATCTGACCAAGCATGGAAGCCATATCAGTCATTTAAAATTATTATTAATATTATTGATTATTTGTATTGAAGTAGTGACTAGGAACTCCACTCCTGGAGCAGGACCATATTTTCCTGGGTGCTGTACAAACTCAGAACAAAAAGATGGTCCCTGCCTCAAAGACGGTCTCCGTCTAAGTAATGGTTTTCATATACTTTCATGCACATAAGGTCAAATGCTGACCATGCATAATAGCTTCATGCTGACCTGACTGGCACTAGTGATAGTCAGGCCATGGGACTATGGGGAACAGAGAGACTTCTTAATTATTTCATCATCCTGACTCAGAAAACCTCAAAGGGGGATAAGGAGCTCCTGCAAATGAATTCCCTGACCCCTCCACTGTTCCTCTATGGATCCTGCCCCTCTATTTACTCTAACCAGGGACCACAGAACAACCTGTATGGGATGGGGAAGAGAATGGACCAAGTATGAGGAGTTCTGTTAAAGCCCCTCAAAATGGCACTGATAGCTGGAAAGGGGGCTTGCAAATGATTAGGGGATGTATGTCTTTCTCCTCACACTGGTAGCCCAGGGACAGAAGTACTTTACACCCTTATTGATCATACTTCTGTGTGACAACTGCATTTTGGAACTGTCAACTGACTTCATATGGTGGAGGCCACCTCACTGTTTCTTTGTCTGTCAGTCAGGGAAAGTCTACCCGTCTCTTAATATGACTGTCCAGTGACCTCACCACTATATACAGAAGTGAGAGAAGAAGAGGGTGCATGGAATCAAACTGTACTTGGGGGTGGCTAGGTCATGGTGGAAGATATTGAGGGAGCTTCCCCTCTCAGAATTATTTTAGCAGGATTCTATGAGTGTAGTATCCAGTGAGCCACAGAGTTCTGGCCAAACTCCATGCTTGTGAAGGCCCAGCGTCAGGATTTTTTAATGATTATTTAAATTTCAGTGCCTCTCCAGAGGCACCACCCACATTTTAAGAAGAAACTGTTAGAAAATCCAAACTTTATGAGAACAATATTTCAGTTAATCAAATTCCATTTACTAGTTTCCAATTAAAAGACTCTCCTACAAAAACCAAAGCGCTCCAACAGCCATACGATTCTATAAAGAATACACTCAAACCATCTCTTAATCTTCAGCCCGCACCCTCCTTAAACACCTTTGGGGAAGTGGGGCTTTGGACAGTGCTTAGAAGGTTAACACATTTGACCAATAAAGATAAGATTTTGGGTTGAATATAGCTGCAATTAATGAAGAATTCATGAGGTAAATATGTGGATTAACCATTGGAGTAGACGCCACATAATAGAAACCACTATTATAGCTGAGGTAAAGTGAAGGTGGTGGATGGGTCTGGCATATCTGGTAGGGTTAATCAGACAGGAGCTCCATTCCTGTCAACTTTAGCTGCTTGTCTCCCTGCTAGCCTCATAACATCACTATCAGTAGCAACCATCATTAGAGAGATAGTTACTAGCACATATTGAGAAGTTCAGTGACTTACTCAAGGTTAGACGAAATTCTGTAACAAAGGCAGGAATTGAACCCAGCTCGCCTGCCCAGTGTTTTAACCACAAAACCACCTTTTACCTACTATATGTGCTGTTATACATTATCATCTCTATAGTCAATCCTTCCTTCATTCTTCTCATCAACAATCTCCACATCCTGCTGTGACAGGTTGGATCACAGAAACCCCCTTGGGAGCTGCCAGCTGATGTGCAAAGGCTACCTCTGTTCCTGTTCTCCCTGCCAGCTTGGTGGCTTCAGCTCCCTGTCTTGCTGAAGCCAGACACACCCGTCTGCTCCAGACACAGACTCAGGGTCTGAATCACCTGTCCCAAAGCTGCAGGTTTACCTGAAAACAGCTCACAGAAGTGTGCTTACCCTTAGCACTCAGATGCCCAATTCCCAATGGGGTCTAAACCCAAATAAATCCGTTTTACCCTGTATAAAGCTTATACAGTGTAAACTCATAAATTGTTCGCCCTCTATAACACTGATAGAGAGATATGCACAGCTGTTTGCTCCCCCAGGTATTAATACATACTCTGAGTTAATTAATAAGTAGAAAGTGATTTTACTAAATACAGAAAGTAGGATTTAAGTGATTCCAAGTAGTAACAGACAGAACAAAGTAAGTTACCCAGCAAAATAAAATAAAATGCGCAAATCTATGTCTAATTGCACTAAATATAGATAAGATCCTCACCAGTTCCAAAATGTTCCCTTTTACAGGCTAATCTTCTTTTAGCCTGGGTCCAGCAATCACTCACACCCCCTGTAGTTACTGTCCTTTGTTTCAGTTTCCTTCAAGTATCCTGGGGGGGTGGAGAGGCTTCTTCTTTAGCCAGCTGAAGACAAAATGGAGGGGTCTCCCACGGGTTTAAATAGACTGTCTCTTGTGGGTGGAGACCCCCTCCTCACCCTCTGTAGAATCCAGTCACAAAATGGAGATTCGGAATCACATGGGCAGGTCACATGCCCATGCATGACTCAGGACTTGCAGGTAGCAGCCATTACCCACATGCTACCTTGAACGTCCTCAGGTAGACTTCTTATGTGGATTGGAGTCTTCCAAGCTCTTTTGTCTGTTAAGTGCCCTTTGATTGAACACTTAATTTGCACATTCCTTTCCCAAGAAGTGATCAAATGTTCTAACTGAGGCCACTTAGAAATCAAGCAATTATATAGCCAATGTTCATAACTTTGAACACACAGATGGTGCCTGCATACAACTAGGATGAACATAACCAGTAGATCATAACCTTTACATAGATATGTTACATGGCCTATGTAGCAAAACCCTATTCCAGTTATATTATACATACATTTATGAGCCCCCCCCCCCATAAACCTTTATGGGGTACGCTGTCACACCTGCCTCGCCTTGTATTTGTCTATCTTGTCTCTTTAGGGTAGTGATCATAGCTCATTTTATTTGTAAAGCTTCGTATACTTATAGTTCTCCAGAAATATTATTAATAAGAATGCTAATAATAATATTATAACAACTTTGGATACAAGGAAATCAGTATCTGTAGAAAAAAAGTACACAAGCTATTTGACTTGATTAATAAGACTTCCCCAGTTAAGCAATTAATTAACAAATTTATTTCAAAGGCTATTTTATTGTTTCTTCGGTGATTTTTAACATGATACTGAAACAATTGTCCACACAACCCACCCAAAAAAGTACATAGTGGTAGAATTGTTACACTGAGAGTTCTTAAAACAATAACACTGTGCTAATTTTTCTGACATAGTGTGAGTGTAGGGTTGTTGTTTTTTAAATCATTTCAGTTTGTTTCTACAGCAATTTAAATTTCCATAAATGTGATTGGATGTTTTTTCTGAACCTTTATGAAATTCTTAAATGCACCGAAGCAGAATGTGCTGTTGTAAGTGTACCATGGCCATCACCAGTTCCTTAAGGAGATGCCTTTTTATAACATACAGGCATTTTTAAAAAAATTAAAAATAAAATAAAATAGTTCTAGATGGCTCAGATGTTCCAAGGTCAAAGCATCTGCTCCAAGGGAACAGAAGTAGATTTCTTGCTGAATCCTTTTTTCCCAGGCTGATAAAATAGAAAACAACCTGAGATATAAACAAAGGGAATAGCTGATAGAATTAGCTGAGCATCAAATGATTTCATGATTAAGAAATAGACATGAGCCAGCTAGAAAATGACTATTACCCAGAGGTAATGGCTGGCAGAAAACAGGTGAATGGGACAGTAGCAAGCAACAGCAAGTCTGCTGGGATTCTTTGTGGGAGATAACTAATTTCTGCATAATTAGTGTCTTCATTCTGTATTATAACTTTTCCAAAATGAAAAGACGTGTTAACTTTTTGGGTTATTTTTTATTCCTATGTTTTTCAAGTTAAAAGAAATTCAAATAGGTTAATTTTCAAGGCATCTGGCCTAGGACCAGGAACAGAAAACACTTCAGGAGAAAAGCGAAGTGGAAGAAAACCCAGTACGCAGGCAAAATAACAACAAACAACAACAACAATAAGAAGATGACATTTAGGGACAGTTTTTGATTGCCTTACTCATGCTAAGTTGTAGTTTAGGAGTAGTCCAGGTGAACCCAGTGGGACTACAGGTTCAAAAGGGGAACACTTAGCATAAGGCTATCAGAATCTTGCCATGAGCACTGAAATAATAGAAACAATAAGGCTAAGGATCACATGTGGTATCTAGAATCTGGAAAGCCAACTGAAGTCAGTTAAGACTCTAAGGGCAAGTCTATACTATGAGGCTAAGTTGACCTAAGTTACGCAACTCCAGCTACGTGAATAACATAGCTGGAGTCGACGTAGCTTAAGTCGACTTATTGTGGTGTCTGCACCACACTGGGTTGATGGGAGAAACTCTCCCGTCAACTTACCTTATACTTCTCATTCCTGTAGAGTACCGGAGTCGATGGGAGAGTGATCTGTGGTTGATTTAGCGGGTCTTCATTAGACCCGCTAAATCGACCCTTGGTGGATCGATCGCTGCAGTGTCGATCCACAGTAAGTGTAGACATGCCCTAATTGTCTTCAGTGAACTTTGGATCAGGCCCATATACCAGTTAAAATCAAGTACATATCCTTTGAAGTCAATGCAGTTACTGCAGTGTAAAATTGGTGTGAAAGTATCACACCCAGAAATGTGTGAAAGAGAAAGTAAAGGAGAAAATGGGCAGCACCTGGAATTGGGATGTGCCAACTGTCCCCCACAGTTGTCACGCAATGCTGTGACTATGGGTAACAAACCCTTGCTGCATATATACAGATGTCATGGGACACCAAAGGGGATTGAACTCAGGAGCATTAGAACCAAGAACATAAACCATTATGAATTAAGATAAAGAGAGAAATCTACTGGCAGTCAGTAAAGGGCTTTAACCTCATTGGGGTCAGCCAAGAGAGGGAGACATGATTACACATACACAAAGTTTCTGTATTACACTTACAAAGTTTCAAGCCATTCAGGTTGAAAATCTTTGGAGTCTATCTAATTAGAAATGCCCAGAAGTACATGTGATTTGATCTGACTAGATACATAGGAAAAACCAGACATATTCTGAGCTCTACAGTGAAAACTTCCTGCACAGGAGATTGAGTTTGGTTGCAGGTGTAACCCACACACCTTCTGGGTGTGGTGCTCTGTCCCATCTAGTGGCACTGAGACCACTTAGAGAAAGATTAATGAGTCTGCTTTACAGCCTTAGCTAAAAGCCATGTGGCTTTTAGCTCATGCAGTAGCGGCTCATGCATTTAGCTCCAGAGGTCCCAAGTTCAATCCCACCCACCGATGACCAGGGTCTGTCGGTGTTACAAAGGGACATGAGAAGAAGTTAAATACCTGGTGCAAGGGGAAAAAACTGGAAAGAACTTGTAAGGAAACCTGCCCAGGGCACATCTGTCCCTGCCATAGATAATTTCTTCTTGTTTCCATAAAGTTATATTAATGCATTCACAAGGCTGTAGCAGCTAACGTTCTATTAGAGTTTCCATTCCAAATCCTCATTTCTACAGTAAACAGTTTAGGAAAAATTTTGCTTGAAAGTTGGGGTGCAAGCTGTCGGAATCAAAGCAAACTTCCATATGGCTTTAGTAATCAGTTGACATTTGTTTCATATGCAACAACTCATCAAATCTAAAGAGAAGGCTTGATTGTGCTGGTTGGTGCACAGCTGGGGGTATAGTCAAAGCTCTGCCCTGGCTGGCCAATCCTTACCCAATTGTACAAGAAGAGGAGTAGCTGTTGTTCAAAAGCTGATTCTCCCCGTGCGAAGACTGGCTACATAGGTGGCCTGCACTAGAGCGGAAAGGAGTGCCTTATGCCACTTTATTCTTTGGTGAAGGGATGGTAAAGCTGATCGCAACTAAGCCAAAATACATTGTGAACATTAATTAAAAAACGGATCAAATTTATTGTTTACAAACATAAACAGACTAATCCAACTGAAGAAAAGAGATTGGAAAGTTTAACACTTGAATTCTGAATTTCCTCGTTTTCATTTTAAGCATGAACAGGACAGTTTTATAGCTGAATGATATTTTCCCCTGGCCTGTATTGACTAGTGTTTACTTGAAAAGGCCAATAAAACATTCCTGGGGAATACAAAAATATTAGACAGGTTTCTTATAATGGAAAATGATCCAATATTATTGACAGTAATTTGCCCCCTGGTTGGCTGTTTCAGTCCAGAGGCCAAAGAACGAATCTGCCATAGACACTTACCTACTTCCTTTTCCCAGAAACAGATTCTCCTCTCTCTTACTCCAGTGTAAGTCTATAGAAGTAACTTGATTTACACCAATGTGAATGCAATGTGCATAAGGCCTTGTCTCTCCAAAAAGAGTTAAGAATAAGCTATATGGATAAGCTAGCATGGAGAAGCACTCATGTCTGCTATTTGTTCTGTACTTTCACTGCTGATAAACAGAAGAGTATAGGTTCAGCATCCTTTCTGAGCAATAAAAAAATCACACAAATAAATAGGCAAATAAAAACAAAAATAAAAAAGATTATCCCTCATCTATATCTGGCACATTCTCTTCCAAGAAAAAAAGATAAAGTTCCTAATAATTTGCCTGGTCCCGTCTTATAACTGAACACTTTGAAACCTGAAGGTACATTAAAGGCATTCATGGCAGTCATATTATTTGATGCTGCTTCCATCATAAAATTTAGTTTTATGGGTTGCAATCCATGGAGTTGTGATCCCTAAAAAAAATCTTTTTTGTTCTGCAGCCCCCTTTCTACACCTCATAAATTCTTCTTGCCCAGAGTAACTGGAAATTGCAACACCCAGCCTTAAAGACAGAGAGAGAAAGAGAAAGAGAAAGAGAGAAGTGTAGATTAGTTCAAGAGGATTATCTAGCCATAGGCTTTTCAATGACCATCTGAAAAGTGGGGTTCCTAAACATAGGTAGGCAGAAATTCTCTGGAATTGTTGGCAACTGAAATGTTATTGAAAAAATGTCATGAACAATGATAGTGATGGAAGTTGTTCACATTCAGTTTTCAGAGCAAGGCTTCCCTATCTCAAGATGTTCAGCTACTGTGGTGATGATGACTGGATAGATAGTGTCACAGGGCAAGCTGGCCCATTGAGAAGGTTTAGAGGTCAGCTACCAGATGTCATCCACCTCCCTAGGTGGACATAGTGAGTGAAGCCATTTGACAAGGATTCAGGTGACTAGGAGCAGGACCCGGGAGAGAAAAGAGGAGTGGCTCTCATTGTGTTGTAGAGGGAAGACAGGCAACACAAAAAGTAGGGTGGGTGTCTGATTTTGAACAATGTCAAGGTGTAGCTCTGCATTCAGATCTTTTGAATTTTTTTTTGTGAAAAATAAGAGACAGAGATGCCAGAATGCCTAACAGTCCAGTAGTTAGGGCACTCATTTGGGATTTTGAAGACTCAGGTTCAAGTCTCTGCTCTGCTTGATTTGGAGCTATTGGCAACCCTGGGATGCGTCTCTCTTAGTCTCTTCTTTTGGACATGTTCCACTTGGTATAAATAATTAAATAATCATTGAGAGATAGAGTCTGACTTTACAGCCTAGCAGATTAAGCACAAGAGTCTCACACATACCAAGTGAGTGCCCTGACCAGGGCCGGCTCCAGGTTTTTTGCTGCCCCAAGTGGCAAAGAAAAAAAAAAAAAAGCCGATCAGCGGCACTTCGACGGCAGCTCAATCGCACCACACCATTCTTCGGCGGCAGCTCAAAGAGGAAGAGAGGGACTGAGGGACCCGCTGCCGAATTCCCTCCAAAGACCCAGACGTACAGCCCCAATAGCTGACAGAGTGCCGCTGCTGCCCCTTTGTATTGGCCGCCCCAAGCACCTGCTTCCTTAGCTGGTGCCTGGAGCCGGCCTTGGCCCTAACCATGGACTATTAGTTATTCTGCAGTTTGGGATAGGAGGTGGTCTCTCGCTCTCTCCCTTCCTTCCTTTCTCTCCACCCAAAATCCCATATTGGACCTGAGGAATCAGTGAATATTACAAAAAATGGATTTACCAGCTGTATCAACCATGTGGTGATATGAGTCACCTTTCTATATACTGCATGCACATTGTAACAGTAACTCCACAGAGTATGAGAGCATTACTACATTACGTTATGATATATTATGATGATGTATTTCTAAAGGGAACTTGAGTCACCAGTGTCCTTCCAAACATTTATTTGGAAACCCTACAAATAGAACTGTAGTTAATCTATGCCCTAGGCATTCTGAAACCTATATTCTCTTTAGAGATGAGTGTTAAGATAATATTTCTAACACTTTGGTCCTGGTGCTCTCTACAGAAACAATTTAGCTGATAGAATCAATGAAAAGGAGATACAAATTTTCTGATGACACCAAACTAAGCAGCTGGCCAAATAATCTAGAATGACACAGGAAGGATTATTCAGGATTTAGACAGCCATTCAATACTATCCAGTGTTTGCTGGCATTCTGCTTAGAGGCCTGCAAAATTAGTTGAGGCATTCAGAATATAATTTGAAGGACACAGAGGTGTTGGGGAGTGGCCAACAAATGTAACACTGACTCTTAACAATAATTGATTGTTATGGAGGGACCAAATGGTTTAGATTATTTTAAGTGCTGCACAATATTTAAAAAACACTTATGGACATGTGACTTTTGGTAAGTTTGACACTTTATTAAAAGGAATGGATAATATATTAAGAAGAATAACTCTTTCGTAATGAAAAACTACAGCTGAGGAAAAATTCCAGAATACTAATGAATGGGGATTTTAATTTTTTTTTTACTAGAGCTGTGATAAATGGTAAGTCTAATACAATGAAGACCTTTCAAGAAGCATAGTCTTTGGGCATGCACAGTAAATCTGTTCTAATGCTGTGATTGCTTTAGTGCCTTAGAAAACATTAACAGTAGAGATTTTCATCTCACATATATACCAAGGATAATGAGCACCGCAGGACAGATTTGCCATTTCTTTTTTTATTGGTATCTATTTTAGCTGATAATTAGTTGATAATTCAAAACAAATAATTTATTCAACATATTTTATATATGGTGTGGAGAGGTAGATTTGTGACTTCCATAAAATAAAACCTGCTGATTCACTTTGCTGATGTCCCCTTTTATTTGCTTATCTGTAAGTATTTAACTGAGGGAGACGTTAGTCACAAAAAATAAAATCAATCCAGAGGAAATATCTTCATCTAGAATTCTCATTTTGTTTTTCTACACTCTGACTGACTCAGACATCACCACCTTGGAGAAAAATTCAGTGGAAAATAACCAAGTTTTTTTTCTACTGACAAGTAATCACTAACAATTTGTAACCAAACATTTCCAGTCTCTGCTGGAGAGACTACAGATAAACAGGTCGCCCCACACACACATTTTCCAAGAATACCCTCAGATCCAGAACTTTTGGTTGCATATATACAATAGATTGCAATATACTTTCAATACAGAGTCTGATAAAAACCCTTACTCTGGAACATACCTCCCACCCTTTGGAAAAACAAACAAATAAACAAACACCAAACACTGAAGAAGAGGTAGTGAAAATAGGAAGAGAAATAGGAGTCCAAGAAGCTGCAAAGGGGGAAGTGATCAGGTACATCAAAAATAGCCACTACATCAAGGAGAATTGGGACAGAGAAGGGGCTATTAGCTTTAGACAGGAAGGGGTTGTTAGTGACTTTGGTAGGAGGAGATGCAGCATTTTGAAGCTGAGGAAAACCTGGTGGAAGAGACTTAAAGAGAAATCTGGGAGACGAATGTGGAGGCAGTAGGAGTTGACTACTCCCTTGAGAAGTTTGGTGACAAAAGTGTAAGAGGATAGTTAGGAGGTAAATGAGTTAGAATTTTGTTTACTATTTGTTTGTTTTTTAATTTTCAGGATAAGCAATATAAGGAGATGTTTATAGGTGGAGGGAAAGAGAAAGGCGGAGGACAAGAGAGGAATGAGGAGTTAGAGAGACCAAGGGCATTTGACTGAGGTGATAAATTGTAAGCCTGGCAGCTCTGGGAAGAGAACCCAAACCTCCCGAATCCCAGTTTGGTGCCCTATCCATGACACCAGACTGCCTTCCTTCTCACCTAATCCATGTCTCAAAACCTACACTTTTTTACCTTCTGTCCTCTGACTTGCTGTACCACTTTGGACAAATCACTTCATCTGTTTTCCCTCCTCCTCTTTGTCTGTTTTCTATACTTGGATTACAAACTCTTAGATTAGAAGCACGGCCTGTCAATGACTATGTGTCTGAACAATGACTAGCACAGCTGGACCCTATTGAAGCTAGTCATACAAATAATATCAGGAGAATTCCTGTCAAGTGGCATTGATTTATTTTTTGGAGGGGAGGGGGAAGTTATTCTTACTATGCTTCCTTCAAATTACACATCTTGGAAGAGAGTGTTGTTACAATGGCACTAACTAACCAGTCTGTATATTATGGCCTTCTTCATTTGAATTTTACTCTGCACCCTGGCTGAAGAGTAAAAGATCAATGGAGAATCACTTCTTTATCACCATTCTGCAGTTTTCCCTGACCTCACAGCTGACTGCAGTGCTGGCTTACCTTAAACAGAAGAAACAGAGAGTTATTCAATCTGTTTCTGAAAGCTTTCCTTCTTCGGAGTGCTGTTTACAGTAATAGCACTGCTGAATAGTCTGTGCAGGGAGCTATGACAGATGTGACTGTAGAAAATATGCTGGGAAGCTTCTAACACATGGTGTCTTTTCTGCCTCAAAGGATAAATATTTTAAAAATATATATAATGAGTAATCTTAACATACAAGTAATGGGCATTATTCTATTTTGATTCCTATTTCAAAGATATCCCCATATAGGACCATGAACACACTTTTGTTTTTACATGCATAGTTCTCTAGGGAGCATATGCTAAGAGGAAGTTATAGACATTAAAGCTTCTGTAAAATTTGTGTTCTCATGAGATACTATATTTGAATTGATCAGTACATCAGATCCAGGAATATTTTAAATATTTTAAAATTCTACGGCCTGTGTTATACAGGAAGTCAGATTAGATTATCATAATGGTCCCTTCCGGCCCTGAAATCTATGAATAAATGCTGGTGAATGTAGGTAGTCATGACATATCCAAATGGATTGGTAGTGGATAAGATATATTTTTCAGGGACTCATCTTTATGGAGTCTTGAGGACACCTTTAATAATTGTCCCATTTTAACCCCCCACTCCCATTTTGCAGCCCTTTTCCAGCCAGTAAAAATATATTGAATAGGATTCCCTCCATAGTAAATCAACTATTTTTAATGAGCCCAAAGGGTGGTTGCTGAGTAATCCAAAGCACTCTCCTGCATCCTACTACCCAGGGGCTGAGCCTGCTGCTATCACAAATTGCCATGTTTGATACCTGAATTCCTTATTAAAAAATTCAAGCAAAATGTCACCCAATTATTTGTGAGACATGAGTCCATAAAGAAAATGGTGTGTTCAAATGAAGTGAGACTATGGGGACTCAGCCACTTTCTTTTCTTTGATTGCAAATGATGGAAAGAAGAGCGGTTTATGCAACCAACAGTTGAATCAATGGAATTAGGTGCATTCACTCGACATCCAAATAGACTCAGATTTCTGTTGTTGTTTTTTAAAAAACAGCCAATTTTTCATTAACAAGTCAGCCTTGTTTTCTCTACTCAAAAGCCTGGGCCAGGGCTGAAACAAGCCAATCAGGACTACACCATGCACATCTCACCATGGGCGTGTACCATAGCTGATTCCCACCTCAAGGCTCTACCCCCACCCCCTGGCACTGCCCCTTTTCGGACTAGTAGTGGCAGGGGCACCAACACAAGAGCTGTCTGTTTATTCACTGGGGGTCCCATGTTGTGTGGAGTCCTGTACTCATTTGTCCAAGGTAACTGAAATCTAACTCAGCCTGCTGCATAGAATTGTTTGTGAAAGTCATCAAGAGTTGGGGACAAATGGACTGGTAGAAGCTGAATTGTTTGATTTAAAAGAACTGTGATAAGGGGGCTTTAAGGTTCCTGGTAAAATCATGGATTGGCATGATAATGACCTGAAAAATCCTAGATATGGAGGAAATGTTCATTGTTGAAATAACCAAAATATGTGTTGACTGTTTTAATGACATGTGGCTGCCAACTTGTTACTCCTGTTAGGACATTGCCCTAAAAGGAATGACAGTAATGGTGGACTGGAAGGAGCAAGCTTTACCAACATGGCTATCACCTTCACCATTTCCTAGCATGCCAGGATTCACTGTAACTCCAATAAGCCATTATCAGCCTGATTCTGAAAGGCATCTTGACCAGACAGGGCCAGAAAGAGGGAACCAGATGATATCACCAACTCCAGAGGCTTCAGCTAAATCCTGAAGTACACCTGGGACGTGAACCTGTTATCCCCTCCTTAGTATGTCATTTTCCTTCCCCACCTTATTTCTCCTCTTTCCTCTCTCTTTCTTTTGCCTCTCTCTAATATGAGTCTGGTTTAGCCAGCCAAGACAACGCCATATTTTGCAACACAGCTGTGAGCCTGGGACCAGAAAGGCAACTAAAAGCAAGTCCAGAAACAGTCTAGAGCTGGTAGAAGTTTGCCAGGTCTCAAAGTGGCTGTCAGGGTTCCTTCCCCACTCTGAACTCTGGGGTACAGATGTGGGGACCCACATGAAAGACCCCGTAAGCTTATTTTTACCAGCTTAGGTTAAAAACTTTCCCAAGGCACAAATTCCACCTTGTCCTTGAACAGTATGCTGCCACCACCAAGTTATTTAGACAAAGAATCAGGGAAAGGACCACTTGGAGTCCTATTCCCCCAAAATATTCCCCCAAGCCCTACACTCCCTTTCCTGGGGAATGCTTGAGAATAATATCATCACCAATTGGTACAGGTGAACACAGACCCAAACCCTTGGATCTTAAGAACAATGAAAAATCAATCAGGTTCTTAAAAGAAGAATTTATTTTTAAAAAGATAAAAGAATCGCCTCTGTAAAATCAGGATGGAAGATAACTTTACAGGGTAACAAAAAGATTCAAAACACAGAGGATTTCCCCTCCAGGCAAAACTTTAAAGTTACAAAAACAGGGATAAACCTCCCTCTTAGCACAGGGAAAATTTACAAGCTACAACAAAAGATAATCTAACACATTTCCTTACTATTACTTACTATTTCTGCAATATTAGATGCTTAGTTCAGATATGGCTTAGGGAGATATATTTTCCCTGCCCTGGTTCCTTGCTGACTCTGAGAGAACAAAAGAACACACACAAAAAACACCTTTCCCCACAGATTTGAAAGTATCTTCTCCCCTTATTGGTCCTTTTGGTCAGGTGCCAACCAGATTATCTGAGCTTCTTAACCCTTTACAGGTAAGGAGGGATTTTATGCTACCCTTAGCTGTATGTTTATGACAGGAGCTAATCAGACTTGTATGCTGGGCCTGTGTTTCTCCAGCAGCAAGATTGTCCGTGTAAGTCAACATCAGAGGCAGAACCCATAAATTCAGTCTTTGCAATTCTTTTCATTTCTGTGTGTGTATGTGTTTGTGCATATGTATGCGTGTGTGTATGTGTGTTGTTTGTTTTTTCTTAAATGGAGCAGGTTCATACTTCAGCATCAATAGTTCCAGATCTTCTAAACTATCTTTTTTCTCTTCCCTGTCCTCCCCCGCCCCGCAAAAAAGACAGTTAATACCATGTCAAACAAGTGTTACTCTTTATAAAGACTATATATGGCTAATAGGACTGAGATGTATTGCTAAAATGAAACTTTATTTAATACTTTACATTTCAAATGCTTTAACTATCTGTCCTTTTACTACGTGCTTAATGAAAGGTTTAAAAGATTTTTTTAATGGTCGTTGTTACAGTGGGAGCAAGGCAGAGATAACTGACATGAAACCTCTGGAACACACTTAACTGTTGTAACAGTCAACAAGGGTTTTATTAACTTATCCCAGGGGTGGCCAACCTGTGGCCATATGCAGCTCCTTGTATAGGCACCGACTCTGGGGCTGGAGCTACAGGCGCCAACTTTCCGGGGGGGGGCTCACTGCTCAACCCCTGGCTCTGCCACAGGCCCTGCCCCCACTCCACTCCTTCCCGCACCCTCCCCTGAGCCTGCCATGCCCTCGCTCCTCCTCCTCCCCCCAGAGCCTCCTGCATGCCACAAAACAGCTGATCAGGAGGTGTGGGGAGGGAGGGGGGGCGCTAATCGGCGGGGCTGCTGGTGGGCAGGAGGCACTGGGAACAGGTGCAGGGTGTGGAGCTGATGGGGGGCTGCTGACGTATTACTGTGGCTCTTTGGCAATGTACATTGGTAAATTCTGGCTCCTTCTCAGGCTCAGGTTGGCCACCCCTGACTTATCCCAACACATGCCCTTATCAGTACAATGTGCATCACTCCTCTTTGGACATGCTGGGGCCTCCACTCTCAAGAGACCATCACTCCCAGCTTTCACATAGGCTGGGTCCATCCTGGAAGAAAGCAGAGGACATGGGTGGGGTGAAGGAGCCTGCTGAAACCATCCATGGTTCAGATTTTTCACATTTTCTTCACAACTTGAAGGCTATAAACTCCTTTTTAAACAAAAGCTTAGGTCCTGACATTATCATGTGACCCCAGTAGCTAGGGCCCAAGCACAAGTCTATAGTGCCTATGGTCACTGGTTTTCGCATATATCCTGTCTGGCCCAATATACTGGAAATGCAATGCACCCAGTATGCTGGAAGGTGTGAGCAAAGTGCCTTACAAACACTGATAAGTTAGTGTTGTTCAGGCCTAACAAAACAGTTTTTCAACAGGAATTGAAGAAGACTACATCCATCTGAAACTGCAGGGGAACTTAGAATAAAAAAATATTCACTTGAGTTAGAATATGGCCAGGAAGCCAGGGTCAATATCCTTATTCATAGGACAATATGTACTTGGATCTTAATAAGCATACATTGTCAACGGTTAATGTAAGCCAGTATGAGTTACTGTCTGAGACAGATAATAGATGCCATATCACTTGAGACTTTTACTACTAAACTGGAAAAATGCTAGAAAATGTAGTGTGGGGAACAATCTTTCTATGAGATGGAGACAGAAAGCAGGATCTAATAGGTATTTTTCATCTCTAATGTCCCTGACTGTGATTCCAGCAGAGCTCCAACTATCTTCTTCAAGGGGTAATGAAAGCAAAATAAGAAAAAGCTCTGTGTCTGTTAATTGGGACAGTGGGCTGCATTTCCTCAGGAGGTTTTGGAGTATGAGTGGGGTTTTTGTGGACAGCTCCATCTGGTACTATAATCTCAAAATATTCACTGCCATCTCACATACTATAATTTAAGACAAAACAATAGAGCCCAAATGACTGTCCCTGGAAGGAAAATATCCACGCTAACCTGAAGGTTCGAGCAATGGACTGGGACTCAGATGATCAGGGTTCAGTTTCCAGCTGTTCTACCTTTTTGCTATGTGACCTTGAACAAGTCAGTTTGTCTCTCAGACTCACTACTCCCCCTCCCCCCCACAAAAAGAGTATAATAATATTACTGACAATCTTGTTATAATCTTATTTAACTAACTCCCAGTGGTTTTTAAATTTGTGAGGTTTAATCAAAGCCCTATGAGACCATCACTGGGAAGGCAATATAGCAAAACCCTCCAAAATACTATTGCATCACTATGAATCTTCATCTGGTAGCTGCCTGAGGCTTTTTTTGCATTTATCTACATTTGTCCTCTTAAACCATTAGCTGATTGGAGAAAGAAACAACTCTTACCCTATTTCCTCAATGCACCAAGCATACTGCCATCATTTAACTGATAATAATAATACATGAATGCAAAGTATAAAAGTATTGTCTCTAATAATAATTTTATATTGTGCATTCCTATATTATTATTTATTAGTGATATTGTTAGCAGTAGAGGGAATAACTGACAACTGAAACAGCTGGTGGTCATGATACCTAGATTATGAACCAATACTTTGGCACATCCCTACTTGGAAAGTTAGGAATCTTATTAATACCCCAGAATCTTCATCTTCCCCACCATCTCATTGACTGGTTCAAACTTTTAGTAGTCATCCACCTAACAGCATGCTTGAATAGATCTGTATTTTAGGTTTGCATTTCAGGAGCTAAATTTCCTGAGGTGACTTTAATCTGAAGCAGTAAATCTTCTTATTTCTTAGGAATTATGAGAACAACTTTATTGTGCACATGTAGTTTTTTCAGCAGCATCAGACATTCACATGAAGTGTTTTTAAGTGGAATTGAAATAATCAACATTTCCAATTGCATACTTTGTTTTGGGCCTTTGAAAAAAAAAAAAGGTGATTGTTGATGGCCATTCATTTCCCTCAGTATATGAATTCCTAAGTTATATTTCTGTAGAATGAAAATATTCTTCAGATTTTCCTGTACCATATTATTTGGAGGGGGCTTGCCTTCTCCAAAGAGACAGATCAGGGAGTGGACTAACAGATGGTCCCTCAATATGTCTGGATTGTGAGAGGATATGCCAGACCCTGGGATCCTTTGGAAGATTTAATTGGAATAACTTCCTGCATCTGTCTTCTGGGGAGTGGGAAAAGTAGAAACTAACAAATCCCTCAGTCCCAAATGACCCCAGAACTTTATCGATTTATTTGAAGTCTAGTGGCTTTCTGACTCCTATCTTCAACAGTAGCTGACTGCCTTGCTCCTGTATCTGGGGGACCAGCAAGTGGGTTCACTGCCTTGCCATCCACAGAATTATCAGTTGGGTGTTTGCCACCTTGCAACAGCAGGTTCCTGAATATTCTCTTGGTCCTGTTGCTGTCACTATACTGGTTCAAGGTGTTCCTGGGTTAAAATGCCTGTTAGTGAACTTCGCTTTTGGGAATTCCCTTTCTGTCCCATGATGTAATATCCTAGTAACATTTGTTTGGCTAAGTGACACTGATATTTGTGCATTTCAACAAATTTGTCTTTCATTTTGCTGAACCTTATATGGTATGATTTCTTTAAAAGATTAGCCAACTTACAAATCTGTACGGCTCCCACCTGGATGTAGTTAGGTTGAAGAGGAGACACCATCCACCCCTCTGCCAAGAACTCCAGTCTCTGGCCCCAGAAAGAAAGCTAGCAGCACCTAATCCAAATCTTCAACTCCCTCTCATTGTTTGCCCAAGTCTATTTCTTCAGTTCTTTCCAGGGTTCTGTCCTTAGTCCCTTTGCCTCCCTCATTTCCACAACATTTTAATTTGTCTGTGTCTTGTTCTCTGGCCAAACTAAACTATCCTCCTAGTACCCCAGTAAAGATTGTCTGTTCATTCCTTCTCTACCTTCCTAGGTCTTGCAACAAAGACAACTGCCAACATCAGATCTCCCCAGGAGTCCTGTGTCCGTGTCCATGTCCAAGACCAAGACCAAAACTCTCCTGCTTCCTTAAATAGCCTTGGTCTGAAAGACCCCTTACACTACTCTTCTAAGATTGCTACACACCATACCATTTCATGCCCACCCCCCACTTCCTTTTCCTGCTTATTTGTATGTGTTTTGATGGAGCACAGGTGCAAACACTTCCTCTAACTAAGGCTGAGTAGATTCCTCAGGCATAGTAGTCCTTTGCCTGGTTGCCACCACCACTGCTGCTTCAGCTGCGGAGAATTAACCATTTCCCTGCCTCAACAGTTGTGGGGTTTGTCCATCCCATCACAAAGTCCTAAGAGGGATTCAGACACCTGCCAAACCAGTTCTTGTTGTCATCTTTCCTCAAATGGGCAATAATCCTTAAGGCAAAATTTTCAGAATTAAGATTCTGCTCAAAAAAAGAAGTTGGTGAGAACTAAAAAAACAATTTTCAAACACTGCAAACTGCTCATGAGGACACATTTCATCCTAGGTTGCCAGCACTTGATGACCCATATGGCCCGCTCCTTTTTGTCTCATACATTCACCATGCTTCTAAATCACCATTAAATGAATGGTGTATTAGGAATAGGATTGTTTCTATCACTCAAATTTTTAAATCCATCTGCACATTAAGACAAGTGATCTAATAGCATAATAAATCCATTATAGGAACATTTTTATTAATAAGTTTTAGCAATTTAAGTTTCTTAGCTGGATATTAACTTACTGATAAAGAAAATAAAAGAATATCAGGCTACTTATAAATTATGCTGATTCATCCATCCTTACAATGAGGGGAGATGGGGAGTACAGGAAACTGAAATTGCCATTACTGTCTATCTTAAAGTTAAAATAGCCTCAAAGGAAAGCGCTGTTTATCATCAAAGACAGCTTTGCATACAAGCACTTTGAAACAATGACCTCAAAGGACATGTGCTTCTTAGCATGCTAATTGCTTCCAACTCTGGGTAGTGATAAAGTTCCATTTAACTGTTTTGCTTGCACAGTGCATAATCTGCATATTTGACACCTAAAATGCATCAGAAAGAGAATTCTAATTATATGTTTCATTAAGTTTCAGAAAAATAGTATGCACTGGTGACTTACAGGTGCCATAATGTGTGCTATTGAAAATGCTATTTCCTGCCACCTCCCCCAGCTAATTTATTCTGTTTAAAAATATTCCTCTTCAGTTTAAACAAAAAACGTTGTGGAAATAGTGGAAGAATCTGCAGGAGAAATATTTTCTTTTTACTACAGACTATTCCTGGAGAAGGAAAATGATTATAGTGTAAATTGTAGTTAAATAATCATGCTTACTTAACATGAAAAGGCTTTGATGTCACAACATCTGCAAAAAGCGAAATAGCAAGAACAACACTTGAAATCAACAGAAAAAATACAGGTTTTTTGTGTATGAATATATAAGGATTCTGCTTGATTCCTTGAAGCCCATAGTGTGCTCCTTACAGTCTAGCTCTTGATAAGGTATTGGCTCTACTTTAGTGCACTTTTTGATCTTCACTCAGGATTATATAACTTCCTGAGTGAAGATCAAATATTTACATATTATATATATAATTTGTGAAATTATATATATAATTTGTGGATAAATACAGAGCTGGTCAAAAATGGGGGAAAAAATCACCAATAAATGCCCCTTTTAGGTAAAAAAAAATCAAACACTGTGTATATTGATTGGCCCATATAGTTTCACTTTATGTGAATGTTATGTACCATACCAAGGGCTAACAGAGTATACACTTATTTTTCATATTTTTATAACATGTCTTAAAATTCAGAATGCCCTTACCTGTGAAGAGCAGAAAACAAGTTTATATATATAAGTTCTGGCAAACATATAGTCCCATGAAGAAGAAGGAACAATGTAATAGTTTGAATCTAATAAAGAAACTTGCAGATTATTAAACTTCAAAAATCGCCACTAATTCAGTGTGTCCCACATAAATTTCTTAATATATTGTATATTTATGGTTAACAGTTATAAAGTGGAGCCTGATTAAAACTAAGTGTTATTAAACTTGGATAAATTACTGTGGATTCTTCAGGGACTTGACTGTGTTCCTTCTGTAAGAGCCCCTTTTTTCACAGAAATGTTCCCAATGGACTTTAGGCATCTTGACTGGAATTAGAATGCCTGTCTCTGCGTCAGAGAGCTACAATAGAATTGCTTTTCAGAAAACATATGCTGTTTTAAGAGTGTAAATTATAGAAACCTTGGAACATTTTTATAAATCTCAGAAGAATTAGGCAGCAGAAAAGTGACAGAGCTCTTACTATAGGCATATATCCAGAGATGGTCTTGGATTGTGTGGGTGAGGGGTAGAGGAGGATTGTTTGGTTGGGTTTTTTTTTTCGTTCTACCACAAAAACTAACCTTGTAATCTTTTTCTCATGGCTCCTGTTATTAATTGGGTTTTCTAATCAGAAACAGAGAACCAAAAGTCGAGTGCAATCAGGGATTTTTAGCAAGAAGTGATTTAGATAAGAATGTAAAGATGAAAACCAAAAGCTATATCAAAATACACACCCTTTAAATTCAGAAAGTATGGATTGTCTCAGAAAGGTAGTTGTTTTCTTCCTCTTCCACCCATGTAACTAAATAATTGGTTGAGTTATTCCGATTCCTCCCTACTCCTCAGAATGGAATATATTCTGCTCTCAATTACACTTCACCAGACTTTCTCTGGATGTAAAATGGTGTAAACACAAGAATTTCATGTTGTATGTCTGTGGTCTTCAATCAAACATTCATCAAAAAGGGAGAATGCATGGTTTAGGTAATGGGATAAAGCCTTATACATCCAGGACATTAGAACCCAATCCATACTAGTGATCAAAAGCTGATACTCTCTGATAGCATTTTGCTGGGTTATGTGAGATCAATTCATGTTCTCTTTCTCTTGCCCAAAGTACAAATGCTACCTCAGAAAAAAAACCACTACCACCAAAATTGGCATTAATTAGCACTTTTGTGGACAGTCTCAGCAGAGACCAAGGACTGCTTGGAAACAGAAACAACTATCCTAGAACTGGTCCTGTCTAGGTCAGTATGGAAGCACATTGGCAATGCAATGTGAGGAAGCTAGCTCTGATGTTACATACTCATGCTGCCCATGTTCTGTCAATAACTAGGTAAGTCTTCACTCTCCAGGACTGTCAACATAGTACTTTTTTCCATCTGTAAGTTCATTATTGAAATGTATTATATTCCAAAATACCAGATTGACTACAGATTTCACATGTAGGAGGATCTGCATTTCCCACTCGTATCATAAGTAATGTGGCCACCTTAAACACATATAGATAAAATCACACCACATCATCATGTATTCTCTATGTTTATGTGTTTTCTAAAGAAGCTATTGCAAGAGATAAGAAACAGAGAATAATCCTTGAGGGGGCCATTTAGGGATCTGGGGCAAAAATCTGTCTGGGGATTGGTCCTGCTTTGAGCAGGGGCTTGGACTAGATGACCTCCTGAGGTCCCTCCCAACCCTGATATTAAAAAAGTGCCCCAAGGGTCGGTCCTGGGGCCGGTTTTGTTCAATATCTTCATTAATGATCTGGAAGATGGCGTGGACTGCACTCTCAGCAAATTTGCAGATGACACTAAACTGGGAGGAGTGGTAGATACGCTGGAGGGTAGGGATAGGATACAGAGGGACCTAGACAAATTAGAGGATTGGGCCAAAAGAAACCTGATGAGGTTCAACAAGGACAAGTGCAGAGTCCTGCACTTAGGACGGAAGAATCCCATGCACTGTTACAGACTAGGGACCGAGTGGCTAGGCAGCAGTTCTGCAGAAAAGGACCTAGGGGTTACGGTGGACGAGAAGCTGGATATGAGTCAACAGTGTGCCCTTGTTGCCAAGAAGGCTAACGGCATTTTGGGCTGTATAAGTAGGGGCATTGCCAGCAGATCGAGGGACGTGATCGTTCCCCTCTATTCGACATTGGTGAGGCCTCACCTGGAGTACTGTGTCCAGTTTTGGGCCCCACACTACAAGAAGGATGTGGAAAAATTGGAAAGAGTCCAGCGGAGGGCAACAAAAATGATTAGGGGGCTGGAGCACATGAGTTATGAGGAGAGGCTGAGGGAACTGGGATTGTTTAGTCTGCAGAAGAGAAGAATGAGGGGGGATTTGATAGCTGCTTTCAACTACCTGAAAGGGGGTTCCAAAGAGGATGGATCTAGACTGTTCTCAGTGGTACCAGATGACAGAACAAGGAGTAATGGTCTCAAGTTGCAGTGGGGGAGGTTTAGATTGGATATTAGGAAAAACTTTTTCACTAGGAGGGTGGTGAAGCACTGGAATGGGTTACCTAGGGAGGTGGTGGAATCTCCTTCCTTAGAGGTTTTTAAGGTCAGGCTTGACAAAGCCCTGGCTGGGATGATTTAGTTGGGATTAGGTCCTGCTTTGAGGAGGGGGTTGGACTAGATGACCTCCTGAGGTCCCTTCCAACCCTGATATTCTATGATTCTATGATTATATGAATATATAGGTGAATTTGGTGTCTACTAATACAAAGTCAATTTTAAAAACAAAAACAGGAAAAAAAGTGAGCACTTTTTTCTTCCATAACTTAATCAGTAATAAATGATACTCTGGGGACAGACACTGTTAGGAAGAAAAGACGTTCTGTATGTACAGGGGATATTATGAAAATTATACACCATTCTTTAAGGATTATGCTAATTCTAATTATGAAAAGTTCTGCAGGGAATGATTCTTCTGAAAATTCTTCTGAAGAACATCCCCTTCAAAAAAGAGCAGCTACAAGGTAGAAAGTTACAGATCATGGAATGTCCACTAATGATATGTAGCATCTTCAAAAGAAGACCTCTCCCTGTCTTGGGCATCTCTGAAAGGGATATCCCTAAACAATGTGAAATTGTTTGAACTGTAGTCACCCCAAACACTATGAGTTAATGGGAAAAGGCCAATCTCAGCTACATTGAAGAATATCTCCACTTCCATTAGGAACTTTTAGAAATGCTGCTAAGTGTATATTAATAACAAAAATTAGAGGGATGTTGATAAGATTTCCCCTTTCCGCCCCAAACTTTCTGAATTAATGAGAGTGTTGTTTTTTCTCCAGTTCAATACTGAATTGCATCTGCTTCAGTTGCCAGAGTGAGTGGTTGGAATTGTACTCTCGGTTTCTCATGCCCCCATTCTCCTCTATGACCATGCCCCTTAGTCAGACTGTAGCTCGCATGAAGTCCCATGATGCTCCATGGTGGTTCAACTAGAGAGGAGATCACAGGGCATCATGCAGTCCAGCAGGGGAGCTAGGCCTTTAGGGGAAAGTTATGGGCATGAAAGACCCAGAACTACAACTCCCTTGAAGTAGTGCATTGGCTCAGGCAGATGCAGAGATGAATGTTTACCTGAAATGAAATGTTTTAATTTGTGTCCATGTCACAGGGCTCTGCACTTTCAGAGGGGGGATGGGGAGGAGCCCCCAACATCCCCACTACAGGGTCAATACACCTCATCACACAGTCATCGAAACTCTCAGCTGGATCAGACTACCACAGTCAGAGACTTCAGCCCTCCGGGTGGGGCAGCGCAAATGAACAGTCTATAGCTGGGTCTCTGGCAGTAATGCCCACCTGCCAGTGCAGGGTAGAAGGTTGGGGAACCCAGGTCCATCTTACTCCACCGGGTTCTAACCCAGGGCCCTGTGGAGACAGCAACCTCCCTGTTCAGGGTTCAAGAATAAGTTCCTCATACATTCCCTGGGTCACTTCATATCCTTAAGTCCACTTCGGGCCTGTCCTCTCTAGGCAGTGGCGTGGCATCTCCATTGGTATCCACAGCTGGTGGGTTGTCCCTAGCATATTCAGGGATATGCGCCTCATCAGTTTGGAGGGCTGACCACCCTTCAGTAGAAGTCAGCAGCACACGTCCACCCTCCTCCTCAGACAGCCCAGAGTGAGTTGACCAGCTTCCTTTTATCTGCTCCTTCAACATGGAGCATGTGCAGCAGAGGTGGGGGACCCTGGCCTCTTCGGCCCAAAGTGACTGGTTAACCCTCGCTTGCCCAGTGTGGAGTTGATACACCCCCATCACAGTCACCAAAACCTAAATGCTTTGTTTTTTATTTTTCCCAGTGGAAAATTCCAGTGAAATAGATTTTAGTCTGGATGAAAATTTCAATTTTCCCATTTTCTGATGGGAAAATATGTCATTCATAATTTTTCAACCAGCCCTAGCTATGAATCGCTTAAACCCCCCTACCCTGCAAAATTCACGTAGAATTAGCTCCCCTACTAGGCAGTAAATAAAAGCAAGAGATGAAAAAAGCTTGCCAACTGTGGGGCTTTGGGGAAGTCATATGGCTTGCAGCTGAGTCTTATTAAACTGTAAGCCAGAGTTCAATTCCCAGCATTTCCATAGGTGCTGCTCACATGTGAATTTATGACAATCAAAATGACAACTCTGCAGAGTACTTAAAGAGTAAATTGTATGTCCCGGCAATTCTTCCAGTTTTCAATTTAGTAGCTTTATATTCCCAGGACAAAGCAACCAGATCACCCAGACACTGCAGCATGACAGATGACAGAGGTGGATTGTTTTATGTACTGCATGAGCAATGCATCTGATATTAAAAACACAGAAAGATTAAAAAAAAGAATAGAGAACAAATTAATATTCAATGCACATTTTCTTTTCTTTTTAATCAGATCTCTTTTCACCATTAATATGTGTACAGGGTCTATTTAAATTAACTGCCCAATAGAAATTAAGAGAAGAAATAAAAGAATAATAGTTTCCCCAAATACAGCAAGGTAGTGATTATTGTTAGAGCAAAATGAGATCTCAAGAGTAGAAATATTTGTATGTTATTTTTCCCAAACAGAAAATTTTGTTATAAAATTGCTAAGGTCAAGAGTGTTTCAGTGGGGCTACAAAAACATTACAGCGTCTTCTTTTGGCTACAGACCCTGTCCAGGTCCAATCCACTTTCAATTCACAGCTTTAGTTAATTCAGATTAATTTTCCTGGATGTCTCTGTGTAGACAAGCCCTAAATCAATATTATTGTAAATCAATTCATATTTACCCATGTCTTTACTGATTTTTTTAAATAATTTGATCATTCATGTATACTAAGAAACTGTTTAAACTTCTATTTACAGGACAAAATGTCTAATATTTTTCCATCAAAACTTGTATGGATAAATATTTATAACAATAAAAAGTATTATCTTTCCACAATTTTGTGATATATTTTCCTCTTCTCTTCTCCTCCTCTTCTTCATTTTTCTTCTTGTTTGAGTTATTAGTTTTTTCAATCCACCCATTTTTTCCAGGCATCAAAGGATGTTGGTGACACTGGAGCCTGAATTGGTCTACTGCCATCCATCTATAGTGTCATGGCATACTGCTGACACTGGAATCCATATATATATGCAGAGATCCTTGGCTATTGCAAACTGGTGTATGCTGATTTACACCAGCTGCAGAGTTGGATACTGAACAGACTGGTGAGAATATTGAACCTTGTGGGATTTCACATTTGGGGAGACTTAGGTGCTCATCTAATGTCCACCAGGGTCAACACCTGCTCCAGTTATCAGTAAAATCTGGTAGCTCCACTGCTTCCTCACCTTGATCCTTAATCCTGGCCATGACCATGGATTGGGATGATCTAAGGTGCCTGTACCACTTCGGAGGGTGGAACAAGAATACATATATATCTTGTCATGTCCTGCCCCTCCTCCCCATCCCCCGCCAATTGATTGGGTGTGTATATACCAGTTGATATATTTTTCCCCCAGAGATGCTTGTGTTTAAAATGACCCAGTTCAAAGCCCTGGGATTCCCCACAGCACCACACAATGTGTGACAGACTAACCAAAGTGCACATTCCAAACTGAATCTAGCAATTTCTGCATGGAGGCACAATAATCCAACATTTTCTTTAAGGAAGGGTCGCAGGTTTTGATTAAACAAAATGAGAGGAGCAAATACCCATATTTGTCTTTCTGATCCACCTAAGAAGTTGAAAAAACATGGTTAGTGGGCATATTTTACTTTAAATGTGAATTCAGCTGTATGTTTAAATATCATAAGGCAAGACAGCACATTTAAGTACAACCCTGAGAGTGTGACAGACACACCTGACTGTCACAATTCCTCATGTGTTTTACCCTTGTTCCTGGAGTGTAGTAATTTATTGAGGGCCTATACAAGCAGTAAGTTACCGCTCTGTGCAAGCTCAAATACTCTTGCCAATGAATAGGAGGGAAGGAGCCAATGTTCCACCAATTCCCTATCCACCTGCTTCAGGTAGGGAGTAAGCAGCTAAGTAGCCCTGATTCAAGGTTTGGTTACTCTTTGTGTTAGGTGAAGGTTTTTACTCCCTCTGATTCTTCTGCAAGGGACAACAGTTCAAGTTACAATCTAGCCCGTAGTAAACTTGGCATAAAAATGGAAGAAGAAAAGAATCGTACCCAATTCTTCCCACCCACCCACTTTCAAAACGTTGCAGATAAACTTGATGGTTCATTCACACTCATAGATGAGAAGAATAACTTAAGAGTAGATGTGCCATTTCTTTTACACATTTTCATAACAAGTCAGATGATACATTTAGCTTCTACTCATGCGTTGCAATGATGAATTAGGACAAGACACAGATTGGCTTATAAACAGTTAATCGCTAAGGGACTGGCTGTGTCTCTTTTCTTCTGCAATATTTCTAAGGCTGTGCCCATTAAATGCAAATGAAGAAGGAAGAGATCTTGGCAGAACAGGAAAAGTGATGCACATTTGATGTTCTCATTGAATTTAAATATTATTTATGGCACATAGCCTGGTCCTTTCTCAGGCTGATTCCAAGGCAGAAGTGCTATTTGGCCACTTACTGTTCCACCACATCATTTGCTAAGGAGAGTTTTATTGCAGCTTTCCTGGTTTGTTGTACAGATAGCCAGAGACATCCACTGGCACTAGCCTCTTGACACTATCCTTGAGCCATTTTTGCATGTGTGATTTTTGGCACTGAGAAATATGCAGAAAGCTATAATGTCTCAGAAATAGATCAATGGGCACTCTAATGCTCAGGGAACACAGATTGAATTGAGCTATGCACTAATTGCTTTCTGGGATGTTATAACAAGTAAATGGTAATGATTAACGATTGGAGAAGGATATGTGGCTACAGCATTACTGCCACTTTATTGTTTTAGAGTGGGATTATTGACAGAGGTACAAGGGAGTCATATGATTTGTTAAAGGGCAGGCAGTAATTCAGGTCTCCTGGCCACCTGATCCTTTGCTCCTTCCAACAGACTTAGTGCCATTGCGCTCATGAATCAGTGCCAGTTTTTCCTCTGGGGCACTGAGTCATTCAAAGAAGAGAGAGAGGAAATGAAATCAGTTTAAAATAAATGTATCTTCATCCCAATTATATCTACCAAAGCAGCAGCAGCGGGGCTACAGAAAGGGCACTTCACTGAATAGCTCAACCACCAAAACGAAGGACTGAGGGACTCTTTTGAAAATGTCCTTAATTAAGGAACACATGAAGTTATGCAGCACTTCAGGGCTTAGAGCCACTACTGAATCTGTTATTGACAGAGACATGGTGGTTTCATTTGACCCTCAGTGAGTCTTCATAGAATTCTGCAGCTAAGAGAAGAAAACTGTACTATTTTGTCCATTTTTCTGTTTACTAAAAGCTCAGTTTTCCAGCAAGCATTTAAAAAAAAGATGCCTAAAATTTTTTCATTTCCCTGCTTCTCAGTTGCCTGCAGAACATTTCTATAAACTAGAAATGTAGTGACATTTCCTAGCTGCCTTATTCTTTACAGGATTCTATTCTTGCAGCCAATGCATTGAGACTAATACACTGGAGAACACTGAGAAGATAATCTTCTGGCATCAGCCAAATCACGACAGCTGGAATCACTGATGGGAGATGCCTTTGAGAGCACAAGGTGAAAAGCATCTGTTTTTCTTCTCACATGATTCATAACCTCTTTACTGGTATCTTACAGGAATGTCTGGTATAGAGAAGAAAGTCCAGCCTTAAATGACCTTATACTTCACGACAGTGGATTCTGAGTGCAACAATCATTGTTTTTTGTAGAATTTTCCCTTTCCCATCTCTGCCTTTCTGATAGTGATGGATTAGATCAGGGCTGAACACAGATCATATGATCTCAGGGACATAATATTTTCTGAGGGAGTCCCACACATTATGACTACATTCTGCTTTCCCTGAGCAGATTTGAGCCCCCCCATTTCTAATGATATCACAAAATGTGATAATTTCCCCTTCTCAGAAAAGCAGATTAGGGACCTTGTGTTCTGCATTATTCCCAAACACATTTTGCCATAATCTATGCATGTTTATTGGAATTCACTTGACATTTCTCACAGTCAATCTTTTTCTTTGTTTTTGATACCAGAATATTAATTGATGTCTCTCTTTCTTATGCAGACTTTTCACAGTAAATGCCTGTAGCAGTTCTGGAATATAAAAAAAACAGCCAGTTATGCTGTTAATTCTAGAATATACAATTTACAGTATTAGGCTGAGAGCTGCTGTGATTAATGGTAGAAATAAGAAACCATGTTATGATTTCATATATACAAAAAAGGTAATATTATTTTATTTATCATTAATACCTAGGCACTGTCATATTACTGCCTTTGGCTGTAATATGGTGATGTTAATGCCACATGCTGATATAAATGCCCCATATCAACTGATTTGAAAAATTGTGCTCCTAGAGATGACAGTGTGCATATTATACTTGAAAATGGTATATTGAAGCTTATCGGTCATACTGACAGCACAGTGACATCTTTATTGATGACAGAATATATACATATATATTGTACGGTTTTCCAATTAGGAATTCATCAAGACTTTTCTGACTTTTGCTATCTGATTCAGTGCTAGATGAAATATAAACGTTCTTTTTATTCCAGCTATATCTCTTAAAATTTCGTATTTTTTCACCTCCGCTTCTCCACTTTCTAATGGTTTATATTCTTTAAGTGAAAGACAGTACCTAGATATGTGTTGTAGCCCCTATTGAATCAAACTGTTAAATTATCCTTTGCTGCATTGGGTGTTGAATTATTGTTTTCTGCCATGGTCCTTGATCCTCCTCTAATATTAACTCTCACTTGGGAAGACTGACTGAGTTTTCAACATACCCTGATGTCATTTCTCAGCTTGTTCTTTCCTAACATAGATTGCTTCTGCCTGAGACCAACTATGACAGATAGTCTGTGTGTTAGAAAGTAATCATCACAAGCCCATTAGCTGGAGCCATTCTGTCTTTTGTCCCAAAGCAAGTTTATACTGCAGTGGCGTCATCCATCAAAGAGGGAGTAGGGAGACTCCATCTGGAACCCCATCATTTCTGCTTGGTGCTCAGCTAGCAAAGGTCACTCTCATCATGACAATATGTTCACACTGTTTTCTCAATGGGCCTACAAAACCCTGGCTAGTTTAGGTACAGAAAGAAAAGTGTCAGAATCAGACTTGTAGTCTATGCATTAGCTTATGGGTTATACAATGAGCCCAAAGCTAGCTTACAAGCATTAAGATAAGATATAAGGCAGAAATTAGCCTACAGGCCTCAATCTGTGAGATAGTAGCTTAAATAGTTAACATAAGGATATGAGGCCTGTGAACTTTGGCATGTGTAGTTTGGCAAATTGTTTAGTGTAACATAAATAAGTTAATTAGCAGTGACCCTAAGTCAGAAGATGGCATAAGACATAATTTTGTAATAAAAGATTCTGTTAAAATTCTGCAGAATGATAACAGGTAACCGCAAAATTTAGCTGATGCCAGTTTGGAGTATTTTGGGATAGGGACATCAGCAGATGCTTAACCACACAATTTTTATAGTTTCCAATTAGCATACATGCTAATAAATTCAATATAATTCATATACGAACCTATAGAATAAGGACACCCCAACATTATTAGAGTGAGGAAGTTAGCTTTGGGCAAAGGAGGCTGAACACTCTTATGAATATTCATGGCAGCAATCAAATAATAAGCCTGACCATGAGCAAGGCCAGCAAGATCTTGATCCTGGGAATCATTTGGCATGCCAGAAAGAGTATTGGATTCCTGTGGACTGCCCCCTGTCTTACTACTTCTAAGTCTCCATAAGAATAGTTGTGAGAATGCATATGATATGACACCAGACATCAAATTATTATTGCATTATTCAAACTTTCTTGTCTGTATTGGAACATTTCTGTGTTTAGTAAAAAGAGCGAAAGAACTTTTCCAAGTGTGATGGTTGCAACCATGCATGTCGGGTTTCCCAGTTGAACAATAATCTTGATAATACTGGGCCCAATCTTGTGACAAGAACCTACCAAATCTCAGAATGTTAAATTGTTAATTGGTAATTCTTAAGTAATCAGTATCATTAATATACCATCAACAGGCTCCACAGCCAGATTTTCAAAAGCATCCAGCAGAACAATAGGAGTTGCTGGATGCCAAGTGCTTTTTAGAATTCGGCCTCTAATCTCTCGGATGGAAACATGCAGAGTACCATTCCCACTGGGCCATACTGTAATGGAAGCAAGGGAGATCTGTTCTGTAATACATCATTGTAGATCTTTGGAGGCAGAAACAAAAGAGAAATCCTCAAAATTTGGAACTCAGGCAGGTCCAAATTGAATTATGGTTATTTAAGCAACTTGTCCTTATTTCATTTTTAAAGTAATTTTGTTTTAGCAATTTTAATTGGACACCAAGGAGAAATGAAGGACCTACTAATCTGAAATGTCATAATTACCATTGCCATATGCTCACAGGCATGTTTTCTTGAAGGGAAAATACTGACCTATGGTAGGAGTTACTGTTATCTCTGAGCCTTTCCAGGCAATTGTTTCTATAGACACAGCAAGGAAAAGAGACTGCCCAAAATAGCACCTTGCCACTACTGGCATTGTCTAGGTCCATTAGTCAGGGATTTCATTTCAGTGCATCACCAACAAACAACAGTGCCTTGTCTTTGCAATGTGTCACCTTTTACTGTATATTATAATGAAGTCTCATCATTGCTATAGGCTAATGGCCAAGAACAAAATTCAGTCAGGACTGAAAAGATAAAGGAAAGGGGGAGTCACAGAGGAACAGGTAAATTGACCATTCAGCTGTATGAAACTTGTTGTTTTATGCTATTTCCACCATTTATTTTGTTTTGGGAGTCCCTATCTACATATAACATTTCTGCCTGCTGGATGACTACAAGTCCAGGAGTGTGAGGGAAATCATCAGGGCATTCCATAATTGGTTTATAAAATGCAGCATCTTCCCCCCAGTTAACAAGGAAGAAGGGAATCGGGGACCTAGTGACCAGAGCCAAGGCACAGAGTGTGAAGAGCATACCTGGCTCAGCTCTGAGTGCCCTGAAATATCCTCTTTTATTTTGACACTACTGTCTGCAAAGCAAGAGTGAATGGGAAATGATTGCAAATGGAAAATTATTGCAGACATTACAGTTACCAATTAAAGACTTACACGTGGTAGATCTGGTCCTCAATCTCACTTAGTCAGTGCAAAGTAGCCCTAGAGTTACTTAACTGGACCTTTGATGATTCCTGCATTGGGAAATTCTCAGGTGACACAGCAACACCATAGTGGCTCCTATGCCATCCCCATTCTTGGACTCTAACACATATTGGGTAACAAAGGAAAGGGGGTGTGGCTTAGGATGGGGGCCCTGGGCAGCTGACAGAAGATAGAGTAGCTTTGAAGCTTCTCTACCTTGTGTTGGGGAACCAGGCTGGTATAAACCAGCCTGAGGATTTAGAGAAACAGTACATTTGCATCCCCCTCCACTCTTTGCAGTCTTACTATGGGTATAGACTGGACTAGATGTTTCTCTTTAGTTATTGCAATAATGCAAACTTTTAAGGGTCCATATATTTATACGTGTTTGTGCATGTGTATGTATGTACATATATATATATTATATTATGTATCTACAGACATCATATTGTGAAAGGGCATATAAAGTGAAAAGGAGATTGATTCTATTGTAGCTCTTCATTAACATATGAACAACAGTTTAACTGAAAGATTTTATCAATTTTATTTTGAAGGGGAGGGATAGCTCAGTGGTTTGAGCATTGGCCTGCTTAAACGCAGGGTTGTGAGTTTAATCCTTGAGGTGGCCACTTAAGGATCTGGGGCAAAAATCAGTACTTGGTCCTGCTAGTGAAGGCAGGGGGCTGGACTCGATGACCTTTCAGGGTTCCTTCCAGTGCTATGAGATAGGTATATCTCCATATATTTTTTTTTCCCCATACTCAAATAGTATGGCCTTTTCTTCCAGATTCAAACCTCACAATAGTGATTCATCCCTTCACATCTCACAGAGGTGATCCATGCCTTTAATCTCTAAACTGGATGAAATCTCCATCATTTGAAGTCTTTAAATCAAGACTGAATATGTTTCTAAAACATATGCTCTAGTTTAATAACAAGCTATTGGGCTTGATACAGTAATTGGTGGGTGAAATTCTATGGTCTGTGTTATGCAGGAGGTCAGACTAGTTGATCCCAATAGTTCTTTCTAGCCTTAATATCTACAAATCTATGAAAATGGACCAATGTAATGTGCATTACTAGAATCTATCTTTGAAAAAGCAGTTGTACCCTACCCCTCTTGCAGAAAACTAGAGCCTGTTCTCAAGGGCTGTGGCTCCTGAGTCAAGTGATGTCTATACTCTCCCACCTGTAGCACTTGATATCCAAAAAGTGTACATTAAGGTCTTGTTATATCAGTTATTAGCCTTAAGCAATATAAGACCAAGTGCCTTTATGTCAGTTACAATCAGTGGTAATTAAGTTGATTGCCCCTAGATATTACCTCAAGAAGACAGGAAGCATCTCCATCAAGCAGCTATCGCTCTGGACTCTCTCGCTTAGAATATAAGAGGAAAACTTATTTTGGGGTAAATTCACTGGCATGGAACTCTGGAGAGCAATGTTCAATTCCTAGTTCTGCCAGAAGACCCCTGTGTAACCTTAGGAAAGTATCTGTGCCTCAATTCCCCATATGTAAAATGGGAGATGATAATACTTCCTTTCTCTCACCCTTTGTCTACTGTAAACTCTTCAGGGCAGGGACTGTTTCTTATACACTACTTATTCAATGCCTGGCATGATGGAGACCCAGTCTTGGGTGGGGCTTCTAGGCACTAGTATCATACAAATAATAAATAAGCATCAGTACATCTCTGGCATCCTTCCAGATGAGGCTGAGCTGTTTCATGTTCTCTTTAGTTAATATTTGTTGGAAAGGTGCTTTTTTGTATTATATGTTGGGGGCAGATGGCACCAGGACAGGTTATATTATGATTTCATTTTTCTCCTACATTCACTCTGGTAATTAATGCGCTAGTTACCATTTTATTTATTATATGTGTAGGTTCTAATTATATTGTGTTAGACACCCAGAGGCATTTGTGCATGGGGTATTTTATAAATAAATTCAGCGTGTATTGTTATTATTGCTACCCCACAGGCTTTCTGGTTCCTGGAACATCAATCAAAGCTTGAACAACAAGGCATAATGTTGCTGAAATCTCCTCTGGTGCTGATTTGTCTATTGTCATTGAAGAATTGTTCAGCAAAAGACCTGCTGAAGAAAAACATTATTAAAGATGAAAAAAATCAGTCTAATGAAACCAGTTGCTAAAATTATTAATATAATAATAATAATAATAATAATAATAATAAGGCTCAATATTCCTTCTACATTTTCCTCTTCTAGAATCATTATCTCACAGGAAAAGGCTGCTTTAAAACCCTATTCTCACTAACATAATTTGGGACATCTCTCTGTGTGATCAAAGGAGGAACTTGAATTGAATCCCTCAGTTTCTCTGGGAGAGGAATCTTCACGAAGGATCCTTATCTGTGAAATTTCCTTGTATTTGTTAATCTTCCAACATATTGTAAAGCCAATATTTTTTTCTCAAACATTCGGAGAGGAGATCTGCTGTAGGGTAGGAGAGGCAAGGCCTGTATTGTTGTATAATGAGTAGATCTATGTTTATTATACCTGTAGCTCTGGAGAGGTTTGGTTTGAATATGAATCTATTTAAGTTCCAAAATGTAACAAACCTTTTCCGTCTCTAGCTTCCATAATATGTAACTACAGTGGGTAAGCAGTGAGGTAGTATGGGGCTAGAGGATAGAAATTTGGGGTGGATTCTGTCCCTGGCTTGCTTGTTGGGTGACCAAGGGCAAGCCCAAGAATTCAGTGGCATTTAAGAGCCTAAATACAGGATCTGTGCTTTGGTTTCCCTGTTCATAACAAGGTGATAAAGATATTTTCCTCCTTTGTAAAGCACTGTGGTGAGATCTACAAGATTACGTAGACACCTTAGCCTTGGTTCCTCAAAAATATTTAGGCCCCTAACTCCCATGGATTTCAATGGAAGTAAGGGGCCTAAGTCCTGTTTTTAGGCACCATTTTGATCCACAAAACTCCCACTCACTGCTTCCTTACCCTGAAGCATCTCAAGTTGCTTGCTGTCTATGTTTTTTGCAGTAACAGTTCACTTGTGCCTATGTTTCTGCCTCTGACCATGTGCACTGCTGCCTTCCTCTGTGTGCCCAAGCATCTATCTCCCAACTATGCCCCAGAGCAATTCATGAGCCATGCGAAAATCAGTGTTCAAACACTTAAGTCATGCGTGGGGCCCAATCCTGTAGGCGTGCTCAGAAGCCACCTAACTCTATACAAAAGAGATAGAGGGTAGGGAGAAAGGGCCCTCCCTTATAACCTTTAGCCTAGTGGGTAAAGTACTCACCCAGGATGTGAGAGACACCCAATTCAAATCCCCCTTCTGCATGAAAAAGAGAAAGGAGTTGACTAGGGATCTACTACCTCACAGGTAAGTGCCCTAAGCACTAGGCTATGGAATATTCTGCTCTCGGTTTCTCTCAAGCTGTCTTAAAGTTGTTCCACTTGAAATAAATAATTGAAAAATTAAACATTAATTTAATATTTGATCCAGAGAAAGAGTTAGAATGATTTATGGCCTAGTGGTTAGGGTACTCATAGCTGATCCCAGTTCATATACCCAAACCCAGTCTTTGTAGGTCATACTATTGTTCCTGTGATTTTGTGGGTCTAGGCTTTTGAGAGCTGTGAATGAAAAGTGCTATATGAGAGCTACATATTCATAGAATCATAGACTTTAAGGTCAGAACGGACCATTATGATCGTCTAGTCTGACCTGCACAATGCAGGCCACAGAATCTCACCCACCCCCTCCTGTAATAAACCCCTAACCTATGTCCGAGCTATTGAAGTCCTCAAATCATGGTTTAAAGACTTCAAGGTGCAGAGAATCCCCCAGTAAGTGACCCATGCCCCACGCTGAAGAGGAAGGTGAAAAACCCCCAGGGCCTCTGCCAATCTGCCCTGGAGGAAAATTCCTTCCCGACCCCAAATATGGCAATCAGCTAAACCCTGAGTATGTGAGCAAGACTTACCAGCCAGACACCCAAGAAAGAGTCCTCTGTAGTAACTCAGATCCCACCCCATATTATTGTTAAAACACGTAAAGTGGCTATTTCTGCTAATGTGATAAGCATCAAATAGTTCACAAAAGAGCCACTTAAATTATCATTATTTGGCTTCAGAGTTAATAAGCCAGGGAAATGAATAGGGACAGTTTACATCTCTTAGTTCCATTGCTAGTCTACAGCATTGCTCCAGTGTTACATTGTACACAGAAGATTTACTTCATAACTATATGACTAGATATTAATGTTTATCTCATATACAAGCTGAAATCCTGGTAAGCTACAATAAAGTTAAATGAGCCACATGTTGCTTGTGTGCTATAAGCTGCACGCTGGCAATATGGTGTGACACTCTCATAAGAATTATGGCGGTGTCAAGGGCTAGAAGAGCTGGGGTTGATTTATAACATTGAGTATATCTCAATTAGTCATCTCCTGCCATTACTGTGGTCTTGAGCACTGGTGCACCTCAGTCCCTCCTGCTCCCTGCCTGAAGCAGATATTAGTCTAGTCTCCTGTAGGTTGTAATACATTCATCTAATTTCAGTTGTTGGGTTTAGCATACAGGTGCTTGGTGGTGTTGGTGGCTTGGGATATGCAGGAGGTCAGACTAGATGATCTGGCAGTCCCTTCTGGCCTTATGCTCTATGACACTGGTGCTCCGGTCAGTCAGATTAAAAGGACAAAAGTTCCTTTATTGATTCTGCTCTTCCCAAGTGTAGGGGAAAAGGGCGAGAACAACAGCAACCAACCCACCCACATCCCCAGGAATGTCAATAGCTTGACTAGCTAAGTCCAAGACAGACTCTATTAGCTAACCCCCACCTGCTTCCTGAGTCCCTGCTATCGCTACTTGTACAGTTTTTTACAATTTCCAGTCACCTTAATGGGCTAGCCTGATACAGCTGCTGCAGTTACCAGTGGCCTTTGATAACAACAGCTGGTTCCCACAAGTGTGTACTTGAGCTGTCCTCACCCAAATCAGTGAGCTAAACCCTGAAGGAAAAGGTAATCTTAAGGTAATCAACCACCCTGCCAAGTGCCAGAAAATGGAATATGTTAGAGAAGGACACCAAACAGTATGAAACATTTTTTTTCTACTTCTTACTGCACTTCTTCTATCTCCTCTTCTCTACTTTCTGGGGGCTTAGTATCCTTTCATTTATTGCACCTCTATTTTCCCCCTACTCTTAATTTGTTCTTTGATTTTAATTAAGCTGTCCAGAGGCTTCAACTCCAGTAAGTTTTGCCCAAACTCTAATTACGTCATAATTTAAAATTAAAAAAAAAAAAAACTGTTTCATATTGGAAGCTTCTGTATGGAGTTGCAGTATGGAAAGATGCATATTTCACTGAAGAATTTAACTTCATTAGCAAATACACCTCTACCTCGATATAACGCTGTCCTCGGGAGCCAAAAAATCTTACCGCATTTTAGGTGAAACCGTGTTATATCAAACTTTCTTTGATCCACTGGAGTGCACAGCCCCGCCCCCCCGGAGCGCTGCTTTACCGTGTTATATCCGAATTCATGTTATATCGGGTCGCGTTCTATCGGGGTAGAGGTGTACTAGTGTATACAGAAAGCTGCCCATACAATATAACATTGATCTCTCCTGGGGGGGGGGGAAATAATCCTGTTGGATTTTATTAATATACTGCAAGGTTTTTTCATGCTGTTTGAATACTAAAACTCTAATGTTTTTATATGTATAAATAATTCAGCAAATTTGAGTAGAAAAATCAGGGCTTAAAAATGCTTAACTTGAATGTAGGCAAGAAAAGAATGAATTCCTCATGGCTGTATGTTGTTGTATTGTGAAGGAAATAAAGTCAAATGAGTCAAACAGAGTGAGAGATGTCAAGAGTCAAGCTAGAAGCTTTCAAATGCCAGGATAAGGCATTGAGTGAATGATAATGCATGGAACTTTAAAAGGAGCATGATGTGATTAGAATCTATAAGAAGCAGTGTTGATGCAGGAGAGAATCACTCCTATGTATTTTTTCTTCATTTTTGCTGTTTCCTGATACTTAATGTTTGAGATGTGTGTCTTTCTTGAGACTGGGAGTGAACTAGAAATAACCAATTAAAACAAAGTTAAATTGAAAAGAAAATATAAAGCCTAGACACTAAAGAGACTAAGTTGTATGTGCACTCCCTCTGAGCTAATATAATTGCTGGATGTTTGCAGATCATATTAGATCTTGGCCCTGGAGGAGCTGCAGTTATTGTTTCTTACACTATGCCATTCATAGGAGAACAATTATTTCATTGTTAGGATCCCATGGCCTGTTTATCTAAGATGGGGTCTTATCTCATTTTTTCCCATTCTTCCTTCTCTCTCATACACACACACATGCACACGTAGACACACAGAGACCTATTTGGTATGCCTACAGCAGCACTAAAGTTTGCCATGGCCAGATGTGGGAACTTGTATTTCTCTGCTGTTGCTATTGCTATTCACATCTAGTGAAATACTGAACCACCATCATTCTGTTTGTACCAATGAATCTTGACAGCTCTAATATAAGAAGCTTCTCCAAGGAAATTACTGCACATTTCTTTGCTCCTCTGTTGAAAGAGTGCATGATTTTATTTTGATATATTTTATGAGAACTCTTTGAAATCTAGTACTAATCTGGTAACAGGGATAAGTGGCAATAGAATAAAGTCTTAACCTTCACTCCTGATGACCTATTGCAGATTTGATTCTTGATTAGTCACAAGCAAAATTGATTTGATCTTTGCATTCTAGGCCTAAAAATACATTCGTGACATTTGCCCACATATGAAATGACTAAGGACTTTGGCAGGTTAATAGTCTAAGTTTGAGAGGCCCAGGATGGGGATAGCAGAGAGGTATGAGTGAGCTGTGAAAGGAAGTTAGCTCAGTTACTGTTTGCTTTAGTCTGTTCTTTCAATGAGCACCAAATTCACACAACAAAATATTGGATTTTAGAGCATCTAATTCAGTTACATTTCCTCCTTAATGCTCTGCCTTCTGATTTTCCCCATACCAACTGCTTCCCCACCTATTTGCAATTGTGTAAAATGCCTGAGATAGCTTCATCAGTTCTTTACATGGAGGACTAATATTAGGAAAGTAAGCATTTTTAATTTGCAACTGTGATGCTTTGTGTATATGTTCAGAAAGTTAATCACATCTTCTAAATCATTTAATCTTCTTTCCTCCATCTATCCCTCTCTCTGTCTCCCTGCTGTCCTGCAAGTACTTTTCTGTTGTTTGTTCCCTTCTCTTCACGTTTTCCCATTGCTTGAACCTCTTATCTCCTTTGTATGCTTCCTATTCACTTGTTTTCTTTTCCCCTGGATGTTCTGTTATGTTCACATATATGGAAAAAATAGGTAAAAGATAAATACCCTTGCTAGGAAGTTGCAATTTAGCAGTACTAGATTTTGTAGAATTCAATACACAAAACAGAGTGAAAACAGTTTTCTCCCTAAGGCAACGAGGCACAACTCACCCCTGCCTTGCTTTACACTGTGTTACCTCTACACTTTTCACAAATATAGGTTTCCGCCTTAAGCAGCAATGTATAAGCGTTTAATTGATAAGGCAGATGATGGCACCTTCAAGCATGTTTATCTTTACTGAAAGAGTGCATAAAGATAAATGACAATATTTGCATACCATACCTAGTCTTTACGAAAACCGAAGCTTGCAGCTAAAGATACGAGCGGTTTCAAGATCAATTCTTCAAACCAGACTACTTATAGATTAGCTGTTTATCTATTACGACTTCTCCCTTTTACATGACAATTACTCATGTCGCCTTTGTTTGATGCATGTTGCAAATTTCCAAGCACATATTGCAATATCCAAACTTTCCCTAATAATGCAGTCAGTACATCTTGCAGTTAGAACACTTGTTCTGATAACCAGGGTATTATGCTATTAAGGAACTAAACTCTCCACTCTCACTAAAGTAAAATTTCCACTCTTACACAATTTAACATTATTATTATAAAATATTCTTTAAGCTTGCTAGGGGTTTGGTTCACTGGACAATAGGGCTTTACTTAGCAATAGGCCCTTAAGGCCTAATGGTCAACAGCTGGCCTTTTCCAGAATGACTCTGCTCTCATCTTTGTCACAGAGGCCCCTAGTCTGGAGACAGCTTGAGGAACCCCCCTCTCCCTTAAAGTGATAGCTTATCATTCCAACAGAAGCATTGATTCCCCACACACACACACATTCCTATGTCATTTGTGACTGGCAGAGCCAGTCTCACTGGTCACTTACATATCTGAGGTCAGCCTCTGTTTCCACTGCTCCTCTGCAACCCTGAGTAGAGACGCAAAGGGTACGTCCAGACTACCCGCCCGGATCGGCGGGTAGCAATCGAATTATCGGGGATCGATCTATCGCGTCTTGTCTGGATGCGATAGATCGATCCCCGAACGCACTCCCATCGACTCCGGAACTCCAGCAGGGCAAGCGGAGGTAGCGGAGTCGACGGGGGAGCCGCGGCCGTCGATCCCGCGCTGCGAGGACACGAGGCAAGTGGAGGTAATTCGAAATAAGATACTTCGACTTCAGCTACGCTATTCCTGTAGCTGAAGTCGCGTATCTTATTTCGATAGCTCCCCCTAGTGTGGACCAGGCCTAAGGGTGACCACTCCTCCTTGTTTCCAGATGCTTCCACAGACCTCCAGTAAAGGAAACTGGAAACAAGGAGGAAGAATCAGCACAATGTGACTAGTCAGTTCTCTATGGACAAGAATTTTGGAACGTGTTTTAAATATTCTTCACTCACATGTAATTTAAAAATATCCCACATGGCCTAGATGATGTTTGCTTGTCTGACCATTATATTCAGTAATGGGCAGTAATTATAATGCTAACATATTATTTAAAATCTAATTTATATAGTATCATATATCTTTATGTGCTATACAGTCACACTATCTGACCTAAAAAGCTTAAGATTGTAGACTTGCAGGCTTTCAAGTGTCTACCTTTTCTTTTAAGTGGAACCTTAACATTGTATTTCTATGCTTTACTGCAATGTTCATTTAAAATGTTTTCCAAAAAGGTTACCATTATATCGTCTCAGCCTTAATTCCTGATTAATGAAGTTTCTTCCTTCCTGGAACTATCATATAGTTTCATGCAAGTTTGTGCTATCATCAGGGCCGCCCAGAGGGGGGGGCAAGTGGGGCAATTTGCCCCAGGCCCCGGGCCTTGCAGGGGCCCCCACGAGAATATAGTATTCTATATGGAGTATTCAGCAATGGAGATACAGGTGAGCAACCGTTTTCATGTTCTCTCCACAGGTACTAATGCGGAGAGTGGACTAGATGATACATCTGAGGGAAGGGAGCAGAAGGAGACTCCACTGATTGGAAGGCATGAGATGCACTGTCCTAGGGATGGGGGTTCCATGACCACCGCTCCCAAGAGAAGGAGAAGGGTGGTGGTGGTCAGGGACTCCCTCCTCAGGGGGACTGAGTCATCTATCTGCCGCCCCGACTGAGAAAACCGAGAGGTCTGCTGCTTGCCAGGAGCTAGGATTCACGATGTGACGGAGAGACTGCCGAGACTCATCAAGCCCTCAGATCGCTACCCCTTCCTGCTTCTCCACGTGGGCACCAATGATACTGCCAAGAATGACCTTGAGCGGATCACTGCAGACTACATGGCTCTGGGAAGAAGGATAAAGGAGTTTGAGGCGCAAGTGGTGTTCTCGTCCATCCTCCCTGTGCAGGGAAAAGGCCTGGGTAGAGACCGTCGAATTGTGGAAGTCAACGAATGGCTACGCAGGTGGTGTCGGAGAGAAGGCTTTGGATTCTTCGACCATGGGATGGTGTTCCAAGAAGGAGGAGTGCTAGGCAGAGACGGGCTCCACCTAACGAAGAGAGGGAAGAACATCTTCGCAAGCAGGCTGGCTAACCTAGTGAGGAGGGCTTTAAACTAGGTTCACCGGGGGAAGGAGACCAAAGCCCTGAGGTAAGTGGGGAAATGGGATACCGGGAGGAAGCACGAGCAGGAGAGTGCAAGAGGGGAGGACTCCTGTCTCAGACTGAGAAAGCGGGACAATCAGCGAGTTATCTTAAGTGCCTATACACAAATGCAAGAAGCCTGGGAAACAAGCAGGGAGAACTGGAAGTCCTGGCACAGTCAAGGAACTATGATGTCATTGGAATAACAGAGACTTGGTGGGATAACTCACATGACTGGAGTACTGTCATGGATGGATATAAACTGTTCAGGAAGGAAAGGCAGGGCAGAAAAGGTGGGGCAGTTGCATTGTATGTAAGAGAGGAATATGACTGCTCAGAGCTCCGGTATGAAATTGCAGAAAAACCTGAGAGTCTCTGGATTAAGTTTAGAAGTGTGAACAACAAGGGTGATGTCGTGGTGGGAGTCTGCTATAGACCACCAGACCAGGGGGATGAGGTGGACGAGGCTTTCTTCCGGCAACTAGCACAAGTTACTAGATCGCAGGCCCTGGTTCTCATGGGAGACTTTAATCACCCTGATATCTGCTGGGAGAGCAATACAGCGGTGCACAGACAATCCAGGAAGTTTTTGGAAAGTGTAGGGGACAATTTCCTGGTGCAAGTGCTGGAGGAACCAACTAGGGGCAGAGCTCTTCTAGACCTGCTGCTCACAAACCGGGAAGAATTAGTAGGGGAAGCAAAAGTGGATGGGAACCTGGGAGGCAGTGACCATGAGATGGTCGAGTTCAGGATCCTGACACAAGGAAGAAAGGAAAGCAGCAGAATACGGACCCTGGACTTCAGAAAAGCAGACTTTGACTCCCTCAGGGAACTGATGGGCAGGATCCCCTGGGAGAATAACATGAGGGGGAAAGGAGTCCAGGAGAGCTGGCTGTATTTTAAAGAATCCTTATTGAGGTTGCAGGAACAAACCATCCCGATGTGTAGAAAGAATAGTAAATATGGCAGGCGACCAGCTTGGCTAAACAGTGAAATCCTTGCTGATCTTAAACGCAAAAAAGAAGCTTACAAGAAGTGGAAGATTGGACAAATGACCAGGGAGGAGTATAAAAATATTGCTCAGGCATGCAGGAGTGAAATCAGGAAGGCCAAATCACACTTGGAGTTGCAGCTAGCAAGAGATGTTAAGAGTAACAAGAAGGGTTTCTTCAGGTATGTTAGCAACAAGAAGAAAGTCAAGGAAAGTGTGGGCCCCTTACTGAATGAGGGAGGCAACCTAGTGACCGAGGATGTGGAAAAAGCTAATGTACTCAATGCTTTTTTTGCCTCTGTCTTCACGAACAAGGTCAGCTCCCAGACTGCTGCACTGGGCAGCACAGTATGGGGAGAAGGTGACCAGCCCTCTGTGGAGAAAGAAGTGGTTCGGGACTATTTAGAAAAACTGGACGAGCACAAGTCCATGGGGCCGGATGCGCTGCATCCGAGGGTGCTAAAGGAGTTGGCGGATGTGATTGCAGAGCCATTGGCCATTATCTTTGAAAACTCATGGCGATCGGGGGAGGTCCCGGATGACTGGAAAAAGGCTAATGTAGTGCCCATCTTTAAAAAAGGGAAGAAGGAGGATCCGGGGAACTACAGGCCAGTCAGCCTCACCTCAGTCCCTGGAAAAATCATGGAGCAGGTCCTCAAGGAATCAATTCTGAAGCACT